>JASGXE010007218.1:0-70600 GCA_030068105.1 Sinentomon sp. SZTP_YWyxl
TATGTGACACGAAAGATGGTAAATTAAATTTTGACGTCCTTGTCTTCGCTGAAAGATCATTCTGCTTTTCTGCGGATATCAAAGTGGATAGATCAGTTGCAATTGCAGTTATGTGACACGAAAGATGGTAAATTAAATTTTGACGTCCTTGTCTTCGCTGAAAGATCATTCTGCTTTTCTGCGGATATCAAAGATCAGTTGCAATTGCAGTTATGGACACGAAAGATGGTAAATTAAATTTTGACGTCCTTGTCTTCGCTGAAAGATCATTCTGCTTTTCTGCGGATATCAAAGATCAGTTGCAATTGCAGTTAGGGAAAGATGGTAAAAAATTTGACGTCCTTGTCTTCCTTCATTCTGCTTTTCGCGGTTCAAATGGTAGAAGTTGCAATTGCAGTTATGGACCGAAAGATGGTAAATTAAATTTTGACGTCCTTGTCTTCGCTGAAAGATCATTCTGCTTTTCTGCGGATATCAAAGATCAGTTGCAATTGCAGTTATGGACACGAAAGATGGTAAATTAAATTTTGACGTCCTTGTCTTCGCTGAAAGATCATTCTGCTTTTCTGCGGATATCAAAGTGGATAGATCAGTTGCAATTGCAGTTATGTGACACGAAAGATGGTAAATTAAATTTTGACGTCCTTGTCTTCGCTGAAAGATCATTCTGCTTTTCTGCGGATATCAAAGATCAGTTGCAATTGCAGTTATGGACACGAAAGATGGTAAATTAAATTTTGACGTCCTTGTCTTCGCTGAAAGATCATTCTGCTTTTCTGCGGATATCAAAGATCGTTGCAATTGCAGTTATGGACACGAAAGATGGTAAATTAAATTTTGACGTCCTTGTCTTCGCTGAAAGATCATTCTGCTTTTCTGCGGATATCAAAGTGGATAGATCAGTTGCAATTGCAGTTATGGACACGAAAGATGGTAAATTAAATTTTGACGTCCTTGTCTTCGCTGAAAGATCATTCTGCTTTTGCGGATATCAAAGATCAGTTGCATTGCAGTTATGTGACACGAAAGATGGTAAATTAAATTTTGACGTTCTTGTCTTCGCTGAAAGATCATTCTGCTTTCTGCGGATATCAAAGTGGATAGATCAGTTGCAATTGCAGTTATGTGACACGAAAGATGGTAAATTAAATTTTGACGTCCTTGTCTTCGCTGAAAGATCATTCTGCTTTTCTGCGGATATCAAAGATCAGTTGCAATTGCAGTTATGTGACACGAAAGATGGTAAATTAAATTTTGACGTCCTTGTCTTCGCTGAAAGATCATTCTGCTTTTCTGCGGATATCAAAGATCAGTTGCAATTGCAGTTATGTGACACGAAAGATGGTAAATTAAATTTTGACGTCCTTGTCTTCGCTGAAAGATCATTCTGCTTTTCTGCGGATATCAAAGTGGATAGATCAGTTGCAATTGCAGTTATGTGACACGAAAGATGGTAAATTAAATTTTGACGTCCTTGTCTTCGCTGAAAGATCATTCTGCTTTTCTGCGGATATCAAAGATCAGTTGCAATTGCAGTTATGTGACACGAAAGATGGTAAATTAAATTTTGACGTCCTTGTCTTCGCTGAAAGATCATTCTGCTTTTAAGCGGATATCAAAGTGGATAGATCAGTTGCAATTGCAGTTATGTGACACGAAAGATGGTAAATTAAATTTTGACGTCCTTGTCTTCGCTGAAAGATCATTCTGCTTTTCTGCGGATATCAAAGATCAGTTGCAATTGCAGTTATGGACACGAAAGATGGTAAATTAAATTTTGACGTCCTTGTCTTCGCTGAAAGATCATTCTGCTTTTCTGCGGATATCAAAGATCAGTTGCAATTGCAGTTATGGACACGAAAGATGGTAAATTAAATTTTGACGTTCTTGTCTTTGCTGAAAGATCATTCTGCTTTTCTGCGGATATCAAAGTGGATAGATCAGTTGCAATTGCAGTTATGGACACGAAAGATGGTCAATTAAATTTTGACGTTCTTGTCTTCGCTGAAAGATCATTCTGCTTTTCTGCGGATATCAAAGTGGATAGATCAGTTGCAATTGCAGTTATGTTACACGAAAGATGGTAAATTAAATTTTGACGTTCTTGTCTTCGCTGAAAGATCATTCTGCTTTTCTGCGGATATCAAAGTGGATAGATCAGTTGCAATTGCAGTTATGGACACGAAAGATGGTCAATTAAATTTTGACGTTCTTGTCTTCGCTGAAAGATCATTCTGCTTTTCTGCGGATATCAAAGTGGATAGATCAGTTGCAATTGCAGTTATGTGACACGAAAGATGGTAAATTAAATTTTGACGTCCTTGTCTTCGCTGAAAGATCATTCTGCTTTTCTGCGGATATCAAAGTGGATAGATCAGTTGCAATTGCAGTTATGTGACACGAAAGATGGTAAATTAAATTTTGACGTTCTTGTCTTCGCTGAAAGATCATTCTGCTTTTCTGCGGATATCAAAGTGGGTAGATCAGTTGCAATTGCAGTTGAGCAATGATTCGGTAGGTGGGCGAACCGGACTGGCTGGATAGGGTCTCTGATGTGGACCTCTGACCTTTCGCCTCACTCATCGTCATCGATGCTTCGTGTTAGTCAATTCCTGAAACGTCATTCCGATCGTTTTTCAAGCTTGCCGTCAGCAATTCACGCTTTTAGGAGTGAGATTATAAATAGGTTGGTAATTAGCGAATTGACATATTATTTTAACAAAAAAATGCGACATTACTTAAACAAAACATCACACTATCTGTGTAAAAAAATAAACGCATAAAAAACAAATGCACAGACCCGTCTTAATAATGTCATTCGCATTAATTTCTGACCAGTTCCTCCGAAGGTGACACCGTTCCTCTTCATGGATGACCCCATTCATGCTGGAAAGGCAACCCAGGTCACCTGCATCGTCAGCGAAGGTGACATGCCAATCGATTTTGGATGGAGTTTCGAGGGTAACCACCTCTCGAATGACATGGGAATTTCTGTGACCAAGGTTGGACAGCGAACGAGCATGCTCCTGATTGAGTCGGTGAGCCCAGGTCACAGAGGTAATTTCACCTGCACCGCAAGGAATGCCGCAGGAGCAGCGAATTACTCAGCAACACTGAATGTGTTTGGTAATAAATTGAGAATTTACCGATCAAGTTTCGAATCCTGTTTGTTTTCCTTCGGATTCTGCTCCCTAAACTCTCCAAGCCCCACCACATTCCTGACCTGTGACCTGTTACCTTGGTTGTGTTGATGTTGTGGATAATTTCCATTGTTGAGATAACGCTGAACTGTTATGTGTTGGGATGTTGTTCGGTGCAGTGCGAATGTTATTCGGATTAAGCTGAGATGATAAATGTCGGAAAGGAATGCCAGCAATTCACGTTTTGTTTGCTGATGCATTTATCACGCCATTTATTGCGATTTTTTACAGCATCCGAAATTCCCAATATGCTTCTTTCCTCAGTTCTTCCACAGATCAGTCCATTCACCTTCTCCCAAGACCCAATCTACGCCGGCAAAGCAACTCAGGTCACCTGCATCGTCACTGATGGGGATGTTCCCATTGATTTCGGTTGGAGTTTCGAAGGAAACCATCTCTCGAACGACCTCGGAATAACGGTGACCAAACTCGGACAGAGAACCAGTGTGCTCCTAATAGAATCTGTCAGCCCTGGTCATCGTGGGAATTTCACCTGCACTGCTAGGAACAGGGCAGGGGCAGCCAACTATTCGGCCACTTTGAATGTGTTTGGTAATATCTGCAGCGTTAGGTTTTTTGACATTTATGTGCTTCCCTTATTTTTGCTCCTGAACTCTTAATCCTCTCCTCCACCCCTCATAAGTCCTCTTCTCTGACCCATTGTCACCTCCTCTGTTTTTGTTGTGGGATGACAACCGCGATTGTGGTTGGATTTTAATAGCCGGATGTTGGGAGGGGATGTTGTTTCGGATGGCTAATTTTGGTCAGAATGTTTTTGATGTTTGAGTTGTTGAGAAGGTTTGGAGCGGAGTCTTGGAAAGTAGGATTATGATCCGTTTTAACGTTGGACACAGACATCTTAATATGCGTAAATTGTTGTGGTTCAAGGGTTTTTAAAATTCGTTATGCTCTTCTTTCCACAGTTCTACCACAAATAAGCCCCTTCTCATTCTCACAAGACCCGATATACGCCGGTAAGGCGACTCAGGTCACATGCATTGTGACAGACGGGGATGTGCCAATCGACTTCGGATGGAGTTTCGAGGGTAACCACCTCTCGAATGACCTAGGAATAACAGTCATGAAAGCAGGTCAACGGACGAGCCTGCTTCTGATCGAGTCTGTGAGCCCAGGCCATCGTGGAAATTTCACATGCACTGCAAGGAATTCGGCGGGATCTGCTAACTATTCTGCATCTTTGAATGTGTTTGGTAACATCCACACTGAAAATAGTCATTTTTCATAATTTAGTTTTGTTTTTGTTGGCTTTCTCTGGGTTTTTATGCTCTGATGTCCATCTCATAGTTTAGCCCTGCTACATTCCTTCATTTTCCTTTCTCATTTTCCGTTTATGAGTTTCCTTTTACCCAAAGGCACCAATTGAGCGAGTTTATGCTTTTGCCTTTTCTCGCAACTCTTTTTGTCCCATCCCTGTCCTCTTCTATTTTCGAGGTTCGGTGGGTGGCTGTACTTTTGTTGTTCTTCTTGGTGTCGATGTTGTCGTGTCGGTTATTGCGTGCTGCGGCTTCCTATCGGGTCGTAAAGCTATACCACACAATACCTCTACTCTCAATACAGATTTAGCTGCAGGTACTATGATCCGTGCAAAAAAAGATTTCACAAAAACAGAGGGAGGGTGATAATGGTTTTTCTTTGCAGAAAAGGTTTCACCTGACGTGTACTCGTATGGAAATAGCAGTCGATTATTTCCATTTGCAAAACAATTTTCACACATATACGTATTCGCACAGAATGTACAAATTAAGCAGTGTTGGTCTTGACCTCCGATATAAATTAATTCTCAGCTCATATACATATTGGCCCATAGACCAATATGTGCAAAAATTATTTTGCGAATAATTGAAATCATCATCTGCCATCACCTACATCTCCACGCATGTGATCTTTTTTTTTGCAAATTGGAAACCGTCATCTGCCAATTTGCCATTCCCTCTGCATGTGTTTGAAACCGTTTTTGCAACCCTGTACACTTCAGCAATGAACATGGGTTGAAATGTCGATCGGTATATACTTCCAAGGAGTGTCTCATCAATGTTGACAGAAACTTTAATTTCTATTCCACGTGATTACCATCGAAAAAGTACTGTTGCGGCTGAGAAAGTGAAAAATGAAGGCGTTGTTGCCTCAATGAGTTTTGTGAGGCATCGCATGCCATTAATTTCTACACTCAAAAAAGAAACTCAAAATGAATTGTGTTCCAGAACATCATTAAAATCGAAAATTGAAAAAAGGTTAACACAAATGAATTTGTGATGATTATTAAAGTCTTACGAGTGTTGGGAATAAAAAAAAATCGATGGAAAACAGGGCATGCCTCTCGGATCCAAGTGCAGAAAAGGAAAGTTGAGAAGGTTTATTCAGTGCGGAAAAGGAAAGTTGAGGGGAAAAGGAAAGTTGAGGGGAATTCCTTACACTTCCGTGAAATAATTATGACATTCACTGATGTAACACGTGCAGGTAGGCCAAATTATTTTCTTTCCTGCACATCACACTCAACCGGTTTCACAAGATATTTTTCACTGACCAAATGACATCCTGCTGACCAAAAGACCATTGCAATTTATGCTACCTATTTTGCAGTAAAGGATGTCTACCTACTTTATCTTAATTGCCAAAAATTATCACGAAATGATAAAATTTTTTAACCGAAGAATTATCACGAAATATTTTACCAACAATTACGTTCGTATCGGTGAATAATATAATACAGCTTGTCGCCGAATCAAAAAACATGTGGCACATCATTTGTCATTTTTGTAAATTATGATCGGTGCGGAGAAAATCAATAGGCTGACACTTCGATAAGTCTCTGTGCTTCTGGCACACCTGTTTTGCACCTTTGTCCTGATAACCAGCGATTCGGTTATGATTCACCTGTGCCAATGCTGAAAAGAGTGGGATAACAACCGATTACCTACTCGTACAATAAAAAGAGACTTTAGTGTTTACAATGAAAGTGGATGTATTGTGAACAACAATCAAAATGACAATGACAAATGTTATTTTTCACAGATGTGCCTTATGGCCAGCATGCATAATCTCTGGATCCATTCACGTATTCAGCGCAGAAACGAAAATTAAGGGGAATTCCTTAGGCACTTTTGCGAAATTGTTGTTAGAGCACATGGATCTCTCAAACATTTAACAATTATAGGGCCTTTCACTGAAGAAACAAGTGCAGGTTTTTTCATTCCTTACACCACCCTCAAGCGATTTCACAATATTTTCACTGGCTGAATGACATTTTGCCAACCTCTCGGTTAGAATGCCATTTAGCTAATGAAAATATCGCAACCGATGTCACAACGCAATATCGGACCACAGGATGTCCATCTTTACTTGGTCACAACAAAAAATTTTTGGAGAAACTTGATACAGCTGGTCGCTGCATCTTCAAATATTAGTTCTCATGAAACTTGATGACGGAACCTGATGCAATATTGAGAAATCTGACCAGTCAGAATTTCAGTCTGGAATAAACTAAATTTAATGATGCGTTTTCGTGTTCAGTCATCTGAAGGCTGTGCGTCGAGAATATCAAAATATCGGCGGTGCACATTCTGTAAAATGCTTTAAGAATATACGGCTCTGCGCGGGAGCGACACCTGTCATATATCTGACGAGAATTTTAAATGCAAACATCGAACTCGTGAAGTGATGCATGTGCTGCCATCTCTAGTGAAAATCTTAATCTATTTTTTGTGGAAAGTGATTCCACGGGAAGTATGGGTCAAAGTCCTGGGACGCATAATGATTTCGTGCATGTTTGTTTCGCAGGTGTGTGAAGACACAAAACAGAAATTATGTCGTCTGTGCACGAAACGTTAATTTCTATGGCATATGATTTAATCTCTCTTGCGAAAAAGCCGCACTCATTTAGTGCGGGGTGCTTGATCGAACTCGAATGTTCCAGATTCCATTTCGACAAGGTACCCCCGCACACAAGACGCATGCATGAATGCTTCCAGTAACATAACTTCCTTTTGAAAGTGGTCTGTGCACAGAGAAAAATGATTTGCTGTGGCAACTCAAAAATGAGTTGTGGCAACACAAAAATGAGTTGTGGGTGTTGCCACAACAAATCATTTTTCTCTGTGTGGAGAAAATGGATGAGAATTTTCCTATTACTGTGCGGTGTGCCAAGCGAGAATGTCATTTGCAAGACAGGGAAGTTACTAAAACGCTAAACCTGCTTGTCTTTCTTGTCGTGCTTGTCCTGCTATAGTAGGTAATGGCCAGGTTAGGGTTAGGTTAGGTTAGAATAGGTTAGGATAACCAACTGCTTTGGTTATCCTAACTAGCGACAGATTTGAATTTGTCGCTGGCCCGCTTCACGACGGTAAAGCGACGCGCAAGTCACATGGATTGTAACAGACGGTGATGTACCAATTGACTTCGCATGGAGTTTCGAGGCTAATCACCTCTCGAACGACCTGTGAATCGCTGTGACCAAAGTTGGACAGCGCATCAGCATGCTGTCCATCGATTCTGTGAGCCCAGGTCATCGCAGTAATTTCATCAATGCAATATGGCAGGATCTGCGAACTATATTTAGCTGCGTTGAATGTGCTTATTGGCATTTTGGGTTCCCAGTGTCAGATATCTATAACGTTTTGTTTTACGGGTATAGGTACCACTTTTTTAAAAAAATATTTTTTTTGCATCATTAGTTATTGTGTATTTTTTTTTAGCTTTGAACAGGAGTACACAATGATCTTTCCGATCATCTTTTTCAGCTCACACCCCTTTCATCACCCTATTTCCCTTCTTCTTCCACTCTAGGAAGAGGGGAATTTTCATCTCCTCTGTAAACCTGAATACCTATCCTCCGATTCTCTATCTCCAACACACTTATATACCCAAATGTCTTGTCCATTCCTGACCTCTTGATTGATTTTGTTTGATTACCCTTCACCAAACACTATTCTGATGCTGACGGTATTTGCGGCTAATTACAAAGTTGGATTCTAACTGCCAAAAGGCTTGAGACTGATGTTTTGATCGACAAATTGATGAACTATTTGATCGATATGAGCACATTGCAGAACATGCTTTTCTTTCACTCAATGTCATGGAAGGTTACGGCATTTTTCTAGTTAAAATATTGGCGTAAAATATGCAGCCATTGCGAAATTTGTTATCTGCTTACATATTTCAGTTCCTCCGCGAATTAGTCCTTTCGCTTTCTCGGAAGACCCTGTCTTTGCTGGCCAGGCAACCCAGGTCACCTGCATTGTCAGTGATGGTGACATGCCAATTGATTTCGGATGGAGCTTCGAGGGTAACCATCTCTCAAATAACATGGGTATAACAGTTATGAAGGCAGGTCAGAGGACAAGCCTGCTTTTGATTGAGTCTGTGAGCCCAGGTCACCGTGGAAATTTCACCTGTACCGCAAGGAATGCCGCAGGAGCAGCGAATTATACTGCTACGCTGAATGTATTCGGTAATTTGCGGCTATGATGCCGCGGAATCTGTTTTTGAGGCTTTACATTTCAATTTTTATTTTATTTCCTTTTCAGTATTCGTTTTCGTATTTCCTTTTCGGTTAGTTTTGTCACTGCTCGCAATTCCTTTTCCCCAGCAATTCCTTTACCAAGCACAGTTTTCATCCTCTCATAAATCACCCTTTCTCATTCATGCATTTGTGTTACCTCCTGAATTCCCTTTTTGACCAGCGAAAGTGGTGAATTTCCTGTCTCCCAACCAGTTCCCTACCATGAAATTCCCATCCTGTTTATTTCAGGGCTGTTTGGTGTACGGTGTGGTCCTTTGCCGTTGTGCCTGGCGTCTTTCCCGCTGTGAGAAATGAAGAGGTTGTGATTAACGTCCAAAGCGTTTACGAGTTCCAAAAATAGAAACTCTTTTTAAACAATTATTTCTTTGACTAAATGAATTATTGCATTTTTATGTGTTCGGATCTCCAAAACTCTAGTTGCGCCGAAAATTACTCCGTTTGCGTTCGTCGATGACCCGATTCATGCCGGTAAAGCAACCCAGGTCACCTGCATCGTCAACGAGGGAGATGTGCCAATTGATTTCGGTTGGAGTTTCGAGGGCAACCATCTGTCAAGCGATATGGGAATAGCGGTGACCAAACTCGGACAGCGGACCAGTGTGCTCCTGATCGAGTCTGTCAGTCCTGGCCATCGTGGTAACTTCACCTGCACGGCTAGGAACAGGGCAGGATCGGACAACTACACTGCCACTTTAAACGTATTCGGTAATTCAAGGCCACCTTTTCGCTGCTCAGCTTTTCGGTTTAAATTTAATTTCTTTCATTTGTTTTTACTTTTCTTTGTTTTTGCCTTCCACTGTTTTTACCGTTTTGTTTTTCCTTTTATTTTTGCCAACTTCGTCTAACCTTTACCTATCCTTGTCCACTCCTTCAAGATAGAATTCCTTCAAATGCGCAAATAATTTTCAGCCTTTCTGGAAAACGGGTGTCTAAATGATCTACCAAGCATTGCAACATTGAATGCCGATCATTTCTTTTGTTCTCCAACTTTTCCTCTGTGTTCTTGAGTAACGTTTGACGTTGCGGTTGTTTTCGCTGTGTTTCGTCTTTGTTACGATGGACCATGATGACTTTTGTGGTCTGTTATCGCACGTGGGACTGGTTATGGAGAAAGGCAGTGGAGGTTGTACAGATCGAGCTTGTTCCAACGGAGATTGCGTTCTTCCTATAGTTGCGCAAAAAATCGTTCAATTTGCGTCCGCTGACGAGGCACAGTCCACCTTCCGATCGATTTCGGATGAGTTTTGTTTGAGGCCGTGACCATCTCTCCAATGACATGGGGATCACTATCTTGAAGGACTTGCCTCCTTTTGATCGAGTCGGTGAGCCCAGGTCACCATTGAATCGCTACTTGCGTACCGCTAGGAGTTCTGCAGGATCAGAAAACAATTCTGAATATTGAATGCGTTTGGTAATTGTGTTAAACTTATTTAAAATGCTTGAGCGGGCCTCGTTATTTACTTTTGAAATGTTTAAGCGTGCGGGCATCATAATTAACTTTTGAAATATTTAAAACGGCGGCGAGAGCCTTCAGTTAACAGGTAACTTTGACTCCAAGGTAAGCAATGTTAAAGTGCCATGCGTAGTTCGGTACTTGTCAACTGGATCCCGCCGCCGAAAGCGGGCATCATAATTGACTTGAAATGTTCAAAGGGCCTCATAATTAACTTTTGAAATGTTTAAGCGGGCATCATATTTACTTTTGAAATGTTTAAGCGGGCCTCATTGTTATCTTTTTTGATCTCTTTAAGTTCTCATAACCTAGCGTTCCTTTTTTGTTTTTGGCTTTTGCCCTTGGATTTCCTTTTGCCCTTGGATTTCCTTTTGCCCTTGGATTTCCAGTACTTTGCCTCCAGCTTCTTCTGGAGTTTTTGTGAGATGTCTTTAGTTTGGAAGTGAACTTTCAATTTTGCAGATGGCTGGAATGACGGAGGGCAAAAATTATCTGATGGAGATTCTGATGTCGTTGATTGTTTTTCTCAACGCTTATCAACATTTTGATCCTGCTTTACAATGTGTGATTCATGATTAAGCAATTGTTCAACTTTGTGCTTGATCCTGGATCAGGATTTGAACTGGAATGAAATTTAGGTCTTTAATTGGAAAAACTGCATAGGGGTTTGGCTCGAAATTATTGTAGTTTGAATCGTGCATCTGGAAAATCTGCCTGTATTTGATATCTTTTTTCGTTATTGACTGGAATAATTTCTAGTTCCACCAAGGATAACTCCATTTGCATTCGCGGATGATCCGTTGCACGCGGGTGAAGCAGCCCAGGTCACATGTATTGCCAGCTCCGGAGATGTTCCAATCGACTTCGGATGGAGTTTCGAGGGTAGCCACCTATCGAACGACATGGGAATAGCTATCAGCAAGTTTGGTAAAAGGGCAAGTGCCCTTTTGATCGAGTCAGTGAGCCCCGGACATCGTGGAAATTTTACCTGCTCAGCAAGGAATTCTGCGGGATCGGCTAACTATTCAGCGGCTTTGAATGTGTTTGGTAAATGCGCGTTTGTGTACATTCGGGGAATCTTATACTCAGACATTCAAAATACCCGGGCCATGGGAGATTTTTGTCAGACTTTTGAAGCACGGGGCAATGTTATTCCCCATCTAGTAGGCGCTGTTAAATGCATTCCTTCATGTAATGTGTTTTGCGACTCATGCGAAATAGGGAATTACATTGCCCCGTGCTTCAAAAGTCTTAAAAAAATCGCCTATGGCCCGAGCAATCAGAATGGCTCGTATTCTCACTTGGTTCATTCTCGTCAGTTCGCTTTATTTTGCTTGCTCATTGAATAATCCAGCTCTTCAACTCACATTCCCTTCTTTCCGTTTCGCCTTTCCCTGATTCCCTCACCCACGCACGTCCTGACCCGCAAAGTTCTCCTTTCAAGGCATTCCTGTTGGACCTTTGTGGAAATTGATCTTTGATGCTAGTGGGGATTGGAGCTCCTTGACCTGTCTCTGTTTGACATGGTGAATGGTGTTTCCTGTGATTTGCGCGAATTTGTGACTTCCCGCCATCTGTTAGTCGTCGTTGACAGTTGCCGCTTGGAGAATTGATTTGGTTGGACTGATTTGCTACTGCGGGGAGACATTGACGAATTTTTCTGATAAAATGCATACCGCAGTACGAATTAGGTACTGGACAAATTCTGTCATGTTGCAAAAAAAAGCAAAAATGCATTTAATGTCTCAGTAGTTTCTGTTTTTTTTTTTGTGTTTTTAACTTCTATAAATGTCTGCATTGCAGACCACAGTGAAGTATGATCGACTCGAAGTATTTACCCTTGCGCAGAAGCTCTCGCAGATTTGTATTTAGTCCTTTTTGCAAACTTGAAAATCCGCTTTTTCAAAAATCTTTTACCATCCTTTTTGGATCTGTTGCCCTAACAAGCATGGTGCAAAACTGCTGTGCATGATCTGGGAAGATCATCTAAATAAATGAGATCGCCTCATGAATGGGATGTCTCAATCAATGAGATCGTCTCAATATAAATGAGATTGTCTCAATAAATGAGATCGCCTCTATAAATATCTCAATGAATGGGATCGTCTCAACCAATGAGATCGTCTCAATAAAGGAAATCGCCTCTATAAATATCTCAATGAGTAGGATCGTCTCAACAAAAGAGATCATCTCAAAAATGAGACCGTTTCAATAATTGAGATCGTCTCAAGTAAGTTTCACATCCACCTGCGGATGGCGTACTGAGAACCGCAGATTCCCTGAGGCGGCCTTTCTGGCTGTAACAAAACAGGGAGGAGTGCCCCTTAGAAACCCATGGACTGGCAGATATATTTCGTCCGAGATAAAGATTTATGTCATAAGTACGTTGAATTTTATTCATACAATTGTGGCTGAATAACAGGTGATGGTCATTTTTCTGTTTATTTGTGTCCTTCACTTGCAGTGCCTCCCAGAATCACTCCGTTTACATTCTTCGATGACCCGATGCACGCTGGCCAAGCGGCACAGGTCACATGCATTGTCAGCGACGGAGACGTACCAATTGATTTCGGATGGAGTTTCGAAGGCAACCATCTCTCGAACGATATGGGAGTTGCGATTAGTAAATTCGGCCAGAGGACTAGTGTCCTGTTGATAGATTCTGTCAGCCCCGGACATCGGGGAAATTTCACCTGCACGGCAAGGAATTCGGCTGGATCAACGAACTATTCGGCAACACTAAATGTGTTTGGTAATTGGGTTGCGCTTTTGAGGAAATCTCAATGGGGTCTCATGCCCTTCGCATTTCTGTCCTTATAAGGCCATCCATTCTACCTTCCTCCCCACTCCATTTCTTGCCCACTCATCCATCCTTACCATTTAGGCATCTCTTCCTTTGAGGTTTTGCTGGCATGGTTGTGGCTGCATGGTCTGCTTTAATCGTTTGTGATGGAACTGTGGCAAGATCTGGTTATGTGTGAGTCTTGAAAAGTGAGCAGTGCTGTCTGTTTGATGATTTGATAAAGTTTTGCAAATGAATTGGAGTTGCTGGCACTCAGCCTTGACGCTTCACAACGTTTGTTTAGGAAAAAACGAGGCACATGCGAATCGTTGAGCATAAGTGGACTGGAGCGAATTTCCGTCGTTGTGCTGACCGTTGTATTGCAAGGATGAACTGATTATTGCTTTTCATCCGTACCCCACAAGGTCATAACCAGTTGCACAGGTCAACGAGCATTAACATTGAACAGCAATTCTTTGGAATGTAGTCCATCAACCACAGGTCGTTCCTATGTTATTTGGAGGGATTTACCTCCATGGAATGTCGTAGTCAAACTTGTTCTTGTGTTTATCACTTCAAAAATGTGGCTGAAAGCACCTACAATCTGCTTGGTTTGACTCAGGTTTCGTCCTGTTCGTTGTTTTTGTGTTTTTATACACTTTTTAATTTTAAAATTAAAAAAAAATAAAATAAAATTTGTCAATACAAATGTTTTACCGAAACAATTGTTTGCCTATAAATGTATGTAAACAATTGTTGTCTAAACAATAGGTAGACAATATATATCTATTGTAATAGATTGTCTGTTACAGGGCAGCATCCATGCTAAATGCCGCTGATTACTTTGTGAAATCGGTGGCATAATATTGGATTTGATTTGATTTGATTTAAATGTGCACTTTAAGAGAGGTGTTGCACGCTGCCAGAAGTGTATGTTGGACTGAATTATTTTGCATTCTGTATAGTTTTCTGTATCAATTCATTTAGACAAAACAGTTTCACTGATCAATAGTTTCGATCATTTTAGTTCCTCCCAGGATCACCCCGTTTGCATTCGTCGATGACCCATTGCACGCCGGTGAAGCAGCTCAAGTCACGTGTATCACCAGCGCTGGCGACCTGCCAATTGACTTTGGATGGAGCTTCGAGGGTAACCATCTCTCGAACGACATGGGAGTCGCCGTGACGAAAGTTGGTCAGAAGATCAGCGTTCTGTCAATCGATTCCGTTGGTCCTGGTCATGGTGGTAAATTCACCTGCACAGCCAGGAATGCTGCTCGAGCCGCCAACTATACTGCATCTCTGAACGTGTTTGGTAATATCTGGTGATCTGTAGGTTTCGAAACTTTTATTCTGTAATACCGTCGCGTTTGTTTCCAGCATCTCTTCCAAAAGTTCCTTTCCCTTCCTCACCAGACCCGTCCCCACCTCGGCGGTTCTTCCGGCAACAGTTGTCTGATTAGGGATGTGTTTGTGGTTGATCATGGATGTGGTATTGCAGAGTTGGTGACTTATGTGATCAGCATGAATCTGATTTGGAAGTAACTGCACAGAGCCGGTAAAGATGCATTTGAATGACCAACCGGCATTAAATTTTGGGCTTTCTTGTTTGGTGTAGAGAATTTCGGCAGGCTTAATATTTCTGCAATTTTCCGCTATATCCAACTGCATTTCTTTTCAGTTCCTCCGCAAATAAGTCCGTTTTCCTTCTCGCAAGACCCAATCTACGCCGGTAAAGCAACCCAGGTCACCTGCATCGTCACCGATGGGGATGTTCCCATCGATTTCGGATGGAGTTTCGAGGGTAATCACCTGTCTAACGACATGGGAATTGCGATCAGTAAATTCGGGCAAAGGACGAGCGTTCTGCTGATTGAGTCCGTTAGTCCTGGACATCGGGGCAATTTCACCTGCACGGCAAGGAATTCGGCAGGATCGGCAAACTATTCTGCCACGTTGAATGTATTTGGTAATTAGATTGCCCCAGGAAAACTTTATTCTTGCCTTAATTTTATTCATTACCAATCATCAATCATTTCCCATCAAGTTTTTAAATGCAGATGAAATAGAAAAAAACTGCTTTTTCCAATATTTTCTTCCCATAGCTACCCTCCATTTTCTCCTTCCCATTACTCCTTTCATTTGCCATTTTCCATCACTCCTTTACATAATTCCTTCCCGTCACTTCTTCACATTTTCTTGTCATTACTGCATGCGTGTTGCGTGGTTGTTTTTATCTGTGTACTCTCTGGCGGTGTCTCAACCGTTTTGTGTCTTTTTTGGATGGAATTTGGTGGTTGTTGTTGCGTCTGAAGTGTTTTGTGATTGTTGTAATACAGAGTTGAACTTGTGGCACAACACACAATTTCTTATACGCAATTTGACTGGAATAGGCACGTGGTTGCTAAATGCTTGAAATGATAGGAAACGCTTGTTTTTTCGTCGCGTCTGGAATTCGAATTGCGTTTGTGGAGAACTTTTACCGCAGTCGCGTACAAGGAATTGAATGGGCTTCCTGCTGTCACACGAACTGGAGGGTTTATTTCAAGACGCAGCACATACTGGACAGAATTTTTCAAGAATTACCGACTTTTGGTTTCGTCATCTGCTACCAAACGTTTTTTGTTACTTTTTTACACCACACAATTTGGTGAACCTTTCACTATTGTAGATAAAAATGACGATATAACATAGAAGCAAAAATGGAGGGCGGCGTGTGATACGAACAAAAAGCTCTGAAGAAAAGGCTTCTTTGAGCGCCTTTATCTTTGTGTATACGAAATATACATTTCGTCGTTGCTGTGCTATGGACATCAATGCAAATGAATTTTTATACTTAATTGTGTTTTTTTTTCGAGAAAATCAACGCATGATTAAGCACTGTAAGTTTTACCATCGTCACAGCAAATCACCATGTCGTCACAATCCATTTGTTGGGGATGTTTCATTGTCCAAAATACGAATATGTTTGGATGTTGGATACTCGTGTCAGTATTTTCCAGATTTAACTGTTATCTCCGAAACTTCATTATCCTTCTTTTTACTCTTATGCAGGCAGTAGAAATAAAAGTGCCAGATTGTAACAGAGCTGCGAATGTGTTAGATTGCAACCTCGGCTGAAAAGAGGGGATACCGGTTCAGATTTATCTGGTTATGAATTGCAGCCAATCTTTGATGCTGAACAGTTTTTTTTACTCACAATCTTTTTACAAATCTTATATCTATGCTGAACAAATCTCATTGCAATTGAATTCTTTTGATCATTCATTGTTTTTAAGTGTCCATTTTTGCCGGCACGGTTTATGCATTTGCGATTTTTGTGCATTATTGGACACTTACTCGTAAACGTATGCAAATTGCACGTTTATTTTGCCTGGCTCTGTTTTTCCGTGTTTCTACATCATTTTTCTGACGATGTTTTATACACCATTTCTTTTAGTTCCACCCCGGATAACTCCGTTTGCATTCGCTGACGACCCCTTGAATGCCGGCGAAGGGGCACAGGTCACTTGTATCGCCAGCGCTGGAGATGTGCCAATAGATTTTGGATGGAGTTTCGAGGGAACTCACCTCTCCAGTGACATGGGAATAACTGTCACCAAATTAGGTCATCGTACAAGTGTGCTCCTTATTGAGTCGGTGAGCCCTGGTCATCGGGGCATTTTCACCTGCACGGCAAGGAATTCGGCTGGTTCTGCAAATTACTCATCAACTTTGAATGTGTTTGGTAATTGCGTGTTGAACGTTAAATGATATTGAAATTACTGCACAATCATTTCAAGTCAACACGCGCTTTCACTGTTTTGATTTTGCTAATAATCATCTTCTTTTTGATCCTTCACGGCAACCTTTTCCTTGTCCTCCTTTTCCTGGTGAAATTCCTTCCCTTGTCGTGGAGGTTTTGACATTACAAAGGTTTCACAGCTGGAGTGAATGCTTGGAAGTGCTTGACGTGTCGTGGTGGTTGCATGTTGCGTGAAATACCCATGCTACCATGTGTTTATAACATGGGTTAGTATTCTACACATTGGGGTTGGTGTGTTGTTTCAAATTGGTTTGCGAAGCTTTTCTGGTGGTGGCATCTTCAAAATGGATGTGAAATTTCAGGGATGCGCAGGTCTTTCTTGTGCTGCAGAGATCGTCGATATTGTTTTTGTTTGGCGCAGGCTGCGGGTACGCATAGAGTTGCTGAGAAATTCTCCTGAAATGATGAAATAAGTAATAATGCTGCTGGACCCACAGGGCCCATTCCGAACCGCGTATCTTGCGCAGCCTCTCTCGGCTGCAAAAGAATTTGTGAGTTGTCTTGCAGTTGTCTTCCATGGTTTCTGCAAAAATTATTCTTCGAAATTGAAGCCTTGGCCGTCTGAAATTGTTGCACTGAGTTGGCATTTTTCATTCGATTGCATTTTTCAGTTGGTATTGTTTCAATATTTGCATTTCCAAAGCGCTTCTGCTTGTAAAACTCGGCATGTCTTTTACATTTTTTCTCCATTTTTGTCATTGTTATTCTTTTATGCTTACTTCTTCTTATTTTCCATTCTTCAATGATTTTTTTGTAATTTTCCATTCTTTATTATCTGTTGTTATTTTTATTATTTTTTTTATTGTCATTTACTCTTTCTTGTTCAACAATTTTCCATTCTTTAACTCTCCATAATTTTTTCTTATTTTCCATTCAATAATTCCCTCAAAAACTCTATGTAGTTCCTCCAAGGATCACTCCATTCACATTCGTCGATGACCCGATGCACGCAGGTGCAGCAACCCAGGTCACCTGCATCGTCAGCATTGGAGAGATCCCCATCGAGTTTGGATGGAGTTTCGAGGGCAATCATCTCTCCAACGACATGGGCATCACGGTGACCAAGGTTGGACAACGCATCAGCATGCTATCCATCGATTCAGTGAGCCCAGGTCATCGGGGCAATTTCACCTGCTCTGCCAGGAATGTCGCTGGTGCATCGAACTATTCTGCATCCTTGAACGTGTTCGGTAATTTTTGGCGTTCACGTGTGGAGCTCAGCATTTTTATGTCGCCCACTCCCCGCTTTTCTGTTGCCTGGACCCATATATCCCCCTTTCCTTCCCTGACCTACCATCGGCTGAATTTGTGAACGGTCTGCGTTTCTGGTGTTTTGCGTGGTGTTGTCAAGGGATGGGAAGGACATTTTGGGGTTGACCTGGGTCGTTGATTTTTGCTGATAATTTGTCTGTGAGTACATGAGTTTGTCTCTTTCGTGTCTTTTATTTCGTTTTTTTTTTGGATATCTTTATTCACATTTTAAACCCGACTTCGACCATCGAATCTCTAACATGTTAACGAATCCTGATCAGTTTTCAAAGTTTTGGTCGCTCCAGTTTTTGTCTCCTGGCGTGCTAATCTTTTCAAATCCATATGTGTATTTAATGGCGCCGTAGTTTGATGAATGCGTTGATTGTGGACATTGCGTTGACTCACAAAATGGATGGAACGATTTTCATTTATTGAGATTTCTGCATTCGGCAAAATGTCTACAACGTTGCCGGACAGTTTGGTTTTCTCTTTATGAGCGAAACATGTCTTGTTCTTGTATAATTTTCAACTGATTTTCAGTTCCTCCAAGGATCACTCCATTCACATTCGTCGACAACCCAATGCACGCGGGGGAAGCAACCCAGGTCACCTGCATCGTCAGTGCTGGAGATATCCCCATCGATTTTGGATGGAGTTTCGAGGGCAATCATCTCTCGAACGACATGGGCATTACGGTGACCAAAGTTGGTCAACGGACGAGCCTGCTTCTGATCGAGTCTGTGAGCCCAGGTCATCGTGCAAACTTCACATGCACCGCCAGGAATGCCGCTGGAGTGGCGAACTATACTGCAACTTTGAACGTTTTTGGTAACATTTGGGGAGAGGGTTTCCCCCTTTTTTCATGCTTATCCGCCGCTGCTCTTCCTTCATCTGATCCAACCTAACCCTTGACCTTACCTCCATGCCCCGTCCTGATTTTCAGCTGATTTTGAAGGCGATGTCATTGAGTGCGATAATTGGGGTGTGTGTGTTAGGGTTATCCAATGGCGTAAGGTAGTTCTTGGAAAATTGCTGACCTGATTTGCTGGCATTGCTATACTGGTTGCGGGAATTTGTAGCTAAAATTTAAATTCTGTTGAACCGGTAACTGAAACGAATTGTACACTTTACATTTCAGTTCCACCCAGAATAACACCATTCACATTCGTTGATGACCCAATGCACGCTGGCCAAGCAGCCCAGGTCACCTGCATTGTCAGCGATGGGGACGTGCCAATTGAGTTTGGATGGAGTTTCGAGGGCAACCATCTCTCGAACGATATGGGCATAGTGATCAGTAAACTAGGTCAAAGGACGAGCGTCCTCTTGATCGATTCCGTCAGTCCTGGTCACAGGGGTAACTTCACCTGCACTGCCAGAAACACGGCAGGATCAACTAACTTTTCGGCAACACTGAATGTGTTTGGTAATTTTGCGTTATTGAACATTCAGGAAACGTTGGCACCCATTTCTTCCACGTGTTTTCTCTCTTTTGCTCAACCATATTTGCTATTTTTTCGCAACCCTTCCCCCATCCACCGCCTGCGAGGCTTCCTGTCCAAGACCCTTTTGTTTTTGACATTTTCGGAATTGGTTCGGTGAAAAGAGTTGCTCCAGAGTGCTCTGGGAGGTTCGGTGAATCAATAAAATGCGTGCATTTGTCAAGCAGATGTAATGCAGGTGACAATTATTGTTTGTGGTGTTTTGGATGCTGCGTTGGTTGAGGAGAGATCGTGAATTTATGTCGCGTCTTCGTGTCCAGAAATGCTGTGAATTCAGGGTTGCTAATCACATGTTAATAAGGCTGCTGCATTGCGAAATTGCCGAAGTGTCGGATGATGGGACTCTGTGCTAAAAGCTTTTTTCTTCCTGACTTTACCATCGTATGGGCAATCGTGCGATAGTCTTTTCCGCAACTCAGTTTCAATGCGAAAACTGGATATTGAGATTTTCTTTTATGGGGCTGGATTTGAAAATGTGGAAGTTTCTTACTCCGGAACCATTTATGCTCGAACTGTATTTGGATTCTTGGCGTGTCAAATAAAATTATTACAATTTTATTTCAAGGCTGGATTTATTTTTTGTTAATTGTTTCTAACTATATGTTTTTATTCAATCTATCGATCAATTTTGTTTGTTTTTACCTGTTCATTCTGAAATTAATTTTCAAATGATCTGCGTTGGCTTTTTGGCTTGCAATTTTTTTCGCGGATGTCATTCACTTGTGGTTGATCCAACAACCCGTTTGTGGCATTGCGCTCAAACCTTTTCTTGCAATCCGCTTGTGCCCATGCATTATTGGAAATGATGCACTTTGGCCTATAGGTTTTTGAATCTTTGTCTTATTCGTATTCCGACATCGTGCCACATGCACTTAATATTTTTGTGCGTCTTTCCATAGCATTGCGGATTTTAACTGTTTTTACTCTTGACAAGACTTGTTGTCCTCTGAATGCGACGGTGCATGGGGACCAACGGTGGCCCAGTATTTAACAAAAAAAAAATCCCAGAATGCGTGCAAGTTCACAACATGCGTTCAAAGAAATATGGTGAGGTTCATGCCAGTGGTCATCTGAATTGTTCGTTTTTTGGAACATGTGGCTGCTTGTCATAAGAACTACCACAGGACCCACCAGCCAACAATGTATGTCCCAATTAATGGGTGCTTTTTTGTTTATGTGACTTTCCACGCAAATCTTCCTAATTTGATTAGATAGCTCTTTGATTAGATAGCTTCGATTATAGATGCCTAATTGTTCTGACACTTTTAGTTCCGCCGAGGATCACTCCATTCACATTCGTCGATGACCCAATGCACGCGGGGGAAGCGACCCAGGTCACATGCATAAGTGGCTTGCGGATTTCGGCAATTTTCACGCAACCCTCTCAATTCACCAACCTACTGTTCTTCCTTTTGAAACCTGTCCCCCATACACCTTAAAAGTCCCCCCGCCAGCAACTGTTTCGTGACGGTGCTGTTTCTTGAGAGTGGCCGAGGAGTGCGTTTGTTGTGGTTTTTGCTTTGCGGAAGTTCGAGGTGGTAAATGATGAAGGTTTCGACTGTTGGTTTCACCGTGAGTGTTTTCCTGCGTCGGGTTTTTTGCCTCGGAGAACAGCAATTGTCTGTGGGTTTGCTTTTATTCCTCCTGCATCGTCATGACCTGCCAATTGATTTTGGATGGAGTATCGAGGGAAACCATTTCTCGAATGACATGGGAATTTCTGTGACCAAGGTTGGACAGCGAACGAGCATGCTCCTGATTGAGTCGGCGCGCCCGCAGGTCACAGTGGTAATTTCACCGACACCGCAAGGAATGCCGCAGGAGCAGCGAATTGCTCAGCAACACTGAACGTGTTTCGTAATAAATGGAGAATATACGGATCAAGTTTCGAAACCAACGTGTTTGGAAATAAATTGAGAATTTACGGATCAAAGTTTCGAAACCAACGTGTTTGGTAATAAATTTAAAATTTCCTGTTTAAGTTTCGAAACCAACGTGTTTGGTAATAATTTAAGAATTTACGGATCGAGTTTCGAGACCTGCTCATCTAATTCGTCTCCTCTCACTTGATTTGCCACAACTTTCGCGAAACGATGTTTTTCGGGAAAATTTGACCCAGCTTTTCGCTGGACTTCCAAAAATAGATAATGAGACACCTGGTGAAATTCATTCCCATTTGATGCAGAAAAAAATTGACCAGTCAGAATTTCAGTCTGGAATAAGCGAGACGTAATGATACGTTTTCGTGTTCATCTGAAAGCTGTACTTCGAGAATATTAAAATATCGGCGGTGCACATTCAGAAAGATGATTCAAGAATACACGGCTCTGAGCGGAAGCGACCCCTGTCAGATATCTGACGAGAATTTAAATGCAAACAGCGAACTCGTGAAGTGATGCATGTGCTGCCATCTCTAGTGAAAATCTTAATCTATTTTTGTGGAAAGTGATTCCGCGGAAAGGACCTATGGGTTCTGCGGCGGCTCATGTTGACGTGCATGTTTGTTTCGCAGGTAGAATGTGAAGATACAAAACAGAAATGTCGTCGATGAATCTTGCAAAACTGTGGATGTGTTTCTTTGTCTTCGGTTGCGGATCCTTCTGTTTTACTGCGGCTATCAAAGTAGATCAGTTGCAATTGCAGTTGAACAATGTTTCGGTACGGGGGCGCAGGGGCTGGGATCTCTGAGGTGGGCCTCCGACCTTTCGCCTCACTCATCGTCATCGATGCTTCGTGATAGTCAATTCCTGAAACGTCATTCTGGTCGTTTTGACACAATTTGAACGTCACCAATTCACGGATTGATAATTAGTTAATTGACACGTACGTAAACAAAATAATGGTCACACTTAATTGATAAGTTTTAATAATCTGTGAAATAAAAATTATTCGAGCACAGACTCGTATTTAAAAATACTTTTTCATTAATTTCTTACTAGTTCCTCCGAAAGTGACCCCGTTTCTCTTCATGGATGACCCCATTCATGCTGGAAAGGCAACTCAGGTCACCTGCATCGTCAGCGAAGGTGACATGCCAATTGATTTTGGATGGAGTTTCCAGGGTAACCATCTCTCGAATGACATGGGTATAACAGTTATGAAGGCAGGTCAAAGGACAAGCCTGCTACTTATCGAGTCTGTGAGCCCAGGTCATCGTGGAAACTTTACTTGCACAGCGAGGAATTCGGCTGGATCTGCCAACTATTCTGCCACTTTGAATGTGTTTGGTAATTTAGTTGCGTTTTGCAGATGTGTGATTATACCACTGCAATTCACTATCAGTTTGTCTTTTTTTCTTCTTTTTTTGTTTGTCCATCTGACCCTATCCCGTCGCCTTGACTTCAGCTCCTGTGATTGTTGTTGGATTTGCTTGAAATGCTTAGTGTTTGGAGTTTTCACCAATATTTGCTGATGATTGGAGTAAATTGCTGGTTTTTTGAGATTGTGTTGTTGTCACGTGTCGTTTTGGCGAACTCTTGGAAGCGATTTTTGTGGTAAACTGTGGAAGTGGGTGATCATCTGTAGGTTTGAGTATTGGTTCGTATGCATTGTTGGAAGGAAATTTTGACCTACCGAGTAGAAACCGTGTTCATCTGATGATCTTACTGCGATAAGAATCTTCAGTGTATCGGAAATGCTCCTTGAGCTGCGGGTCTTATACTACTCTTTCTCAAAGAAGAACGGAAAGACGGCTTTTCTCATTAAAAAAGATCCTCAAAGGTTCGTTACTCATGTCTCTTCCTGATGAAATACGAGCCAGCACTTTATCTGCGGTAGTAGGCCGCATGCTTTCAAATACACAATACCGATAATAAAGTGCAATGCTCATAACAATTCCTTTTTTCCGCGAGCACTTCGGGAGTGGAATTCCCTCCCCATAAGGATTCACATGTCATTGCAAACTTTGCAAATCTAAACACACTTTTTCGAAACTTAAACACATTTTCAAAACCATGAAAGTGATCATTCATTTCCTCATTTGAACTATTGATCGTTTTGTTTCATCATCACAAGTCGTTTGGACAACGTATGGGTCAATTCCTTTATCATTATTTATCTTTTTCTCGATTTGATTATTGCCATAGCCTATATCAGTGTATCAGTTCTCTCCACGTTATTTTTACCAATGTTGCCCTGAAAATGTGGCTTTGTTGTTCATGTGCTATCTTGTCTTGCCGAAACTTATATTTGCATTTATATCTCAAATCCAACTAAAATACAGAACCTTGCTCCCATCACATCTTGCAGATTTTCCAAATCAGAGGTCAATACAAAAGCTGATATGACGTCCAGAGCGTCGCAGGCTTGCATATTCTTCAGGGTGTGCCTCAGTTTCGATCTTATTTTGTTTTCGTTTTCACTTGCTAAATAGGCCTACTAATGCCATTTCTTTTGTAAAGACGTATAACGGAAGGACAATGGAATGATTATTGTGTGTATTTCTCTTCTCTTCACAATCTGGCATGGACGTAAGTGAAGTATATTCGACTGCCAGGACTAAAGCCACTGAGGCTGTAGCTCCGGAAAAGAATTCTACATCCACAATTGAGCTGGGTGGTCGATGATCGAATGATTTTTTATGTATTTTTTAGTCGCAACCCAGATTTTATTTATTTTTTGTTTCTCAACAATTTTAAAGACTTATATATATTTTTACTGCCCCAAACATTTCAGGTCCACCAAGGATTACCCCATTTTCATTCGTTGATGACCCAATGCACGCAGGCCAAGCGGCCCAAGTCACATGCATTGTTAGCGACGGAGATGCACCAATCGACTTTGGTTGGAGTTTTGAGGGTAACCACCTGTCTAACGACATGGGAATAACGGTCATGAAAGCAGGTCAAAGGACAAGCCTGCTGCTGATTGAGTCTGTCAGCCCGGGACACCGTGGTAACTTCACCTTGCACAGCAAGGAATGCAGCAGGAGCCGCCAACTACTCTGCAACGCTGAATGTGTTTGGTAATATCTTGAGGATGGTTTTGGTTTTGCGTTTATAGATTTGGTTTCGCCAATTTGTATGTTATTGCTCTCCAGGCCCAAAGTTATCCTTCCTGCCTTGACCCCCATCCTCAACCGTTACCCTCAATGTCTCAATGTTCGGAAAGAAAGTGTCTGGAGATTTTGCAGAGTGTGATGCGATTTGTTGGCATTTTCTTCCAAGCGTAATCTCGATTTGTGAGGGTTTGTTGGTTGATTCAGTTTATATTTTACGCCATCAAATCACTCTATCTTTCACGTTCGGCCTTATTCACCATTATCTTTCACTTTCGGCCTTACTCCCCATTGCAACTCACCCCCAGGTTCAACAAAATGGCCAATTCAGACAGACGGATGCATCTTTCAATGTAACAATGGAAAAGGAGTACGCACTGCAAATGGAATTGAAATTTTTGCAGCGAAAATATGTGGAAGTGACTAAAACGCTGAACCTGCTTGTCCTGCTTGTCTTGCTTGCCCTGCTGGTAATGGCCAGGTTAGGATTAGGTCAGGGTTAGGTGAAGTTAGTTTAGGTTAAGATAACCTAATCTAGCAATAACCTAACACATTTAGCCATTACCAGCAGGATAAGCAGGTTTCCAGCAAGACAAGCAGGACAAGCAGGTTTAGCGTTTTAGCACATATGTCTCCACCAAAATTGGCTATTGAGCCCAACCTCTGGCATGGGGGTGAGTGGGGAACACGGTCGCTTGTTCTTTGATATTTAAATTTCTTATTTCAGTACACTCGATGTTCATCCATTTTGGAGCAACTCTGGATGTATTATTTCTTGCAATTTCGTACTCATTTTTGAATAATTGCTTTTTTGGTTTTGGATAATCGACGAACGTGTTGAAGAGAACTTATCTATCTGTAGTTATTTGTCTTGCATTCACTTTGTTTTCATGCTTTTATTTGAGGAAACATCAGCTTACTACCGAGCATTTCAGTCAAATTCGCGCCATTTTGGAACCGACATCAATCTCCGTTGCAACCTGAGCTTATTATTGATTAACTATTCCTCAGTACCACCGAAAATCACTCCATTCCTCTTCATGGAAGATCCAATCTACGCAGGAAAGACCACACAAGTGACCTGCATAGTCAGCGAAGGTGA
Organism: Sinentomon sp. SZTP_YWyxl; assembly: GCA_030068105.1. Lineage (NCBI taxonomy): Eukaryota > Metazoa > Arthropoda > Protura > Sinentomata > Sinentomidae > Sinentomon > Sinentomon sp. SZTP_YWyxl. Next base: position 25,631 of record JASGXE010007218.1, read on the forward strand.
CGTACCAATTGACTTCGGGTGGAGCTTCGAGGGTAACCATCTCTCGAACGACATGGGTATCGCTGTTACGAAAGTTGGTCAAAAGATCAGCATGCTGTCCATTGATTCAGTCAGTCCTGGCCATGGGGGCAAATTCACATGCAACGCCAGGAATTCTGCTGGGCCGGCTAACTACACGGCAACACTGAATGTGTTTGGTAAACATGCTTCCTTTGTCCGATTTTGCCTTTGGCACTGGTTTGGAGTTTCACGGATTGTCAACATGGCATGGCGCCATTTGGTCACCTCTGTTCGCTTTCTTGGTTTAGTTTTTCTGATGTTGTTCTGCTGCCGGCACCTTTATTTCATCCTTCGCCACCGACCTCCTTTGTCCGTGGATTCCCAAACCCTTCTTCCTTGACTTCTGGATGTTCGTTGTTGATTGGTGTGGTCTTGTATTGCTCAGCTTTTATCGAGTTTCATGAATTTGTTGTTTCTGAGGGGAATTTGTTGTTTCTGAGGAGAATTTTTTATTTATGCTTATGTTCTCGACTCTGCTATCGGTTTTTGTGCGTCATTTCTTTCTTTCGCGACAATATTGATAACACGCAATGCTCTATACAGGGTGGGGCAAAAGTCCCCGACACGTGTCAATTACCTACTCTTGTATGCTGTTGGAATGTCTTGTTTGTTTGTTTTTTGTTTGTAGGGCTGTAGGCGTGACCCGTCAGTTGTTGTAATTGTAGTGCCATCTCATTGACGCCATCGTTCTGCCTCTTTCGACCGCGGTAACGTGTTGAGCTGATTCAGCTATGCGCTTGATTTTTTCGTGTGGGGAAATGTGAAGGACCGCATTTACGCCGGCCATCCCAACAACTTCAGCTACTTACGAGTAGCGATCACCGCCAGTCTGCTGACCATCACACCGCTCATGGTCCAGAACACTTGGCTCCACTATCAGCATTGTTTGTGTCGCTGCATAGACAACAATGGCCTGCAGTTTGAGCATTTGCCGATGTAAACACTAGCGAGATGAGCACTCGTAATTGCTGCGGACCTATAAACAATTCCACACAGCCAGTCTGACCAGCTGCTGTCCTCTGGCAGAGGCATAACAAAACATTGAACAAAGTGTTCGGGGACTTTTGCCCCATCCTGTATATTTCTGACATTTGGAATTTGATGAAATTCGACCATACTTTTTCTCGTTTACTCGATTTCTTACCGCAAGGTAACGTTTTATTTTCGCAGGTGTCTCTTCGCTGATTGACATTTCCTGAAAAGGATATTTCAATCCAGTTTTCCAATCTAAATGTCTAAACTGGTTGTCGCATGCAAATGTTTGTTCAAAAATTTCCGCAATTTCCAAGAAAGACCTTTATGGATGTGGACCGCGATGAAAGTGAAGTCAATTGGATTTTTGGACCGAGTCCAAAAATTTCTGCAATTTCCAAAAAATCCAATCCAAAAATTCGCAATTTGGACTGTGTCCAAAACTCAGTCCAAATTCCATCTAATTTTCACTCGTTCCAGTTCGTCCAAAGGTGGCTCCGTTTTTCTTCACGGAAGACCCGATCAACGCTGGCGAAGCAACCCAAGTAACATGCATCGTAACAGCTGGCGATGCGCCAATCGAATTTGGATGGAGTCTGCAAGGCAACCACCTCTCAAGTGACATGGGAATAGTAATTAGTAAACTGGGACAGAGGACCAGTGTCCTACTGATTGATTCGGTCAGTCCTGGCCACCGCGGGGACTACACTTGCACAGCGAGAAACGCAGCTGGCTCATCGAATTACACTGCAACGTTGAATGTGTTCGGTAAAAATGCATTTGGTACTCGGTTGAGTGAATAAGAGCTTTGGCCTGCGAAGTTCTCCTTTGGCCCAATTTTTAGATTTCGGTACATGCCTATTTTCTCTTCATTTACACTTTCCTGCTCCCTATATCCTGAAGTGATTTTTTTTTATAAATCCCTGATCTCATTCTCCTGAATTCTCCTCCACCTCTTGTCTCTCCGAGAATGTTGTTGGAAGTTTCTTGTTTTCGATGAGAATTGTGGTTGATTTTTGTAGGATTTTGGCTGATTTTTGCGTGAATTTTGGCCGGCTTTAATGTTCTATGGATTGTAGCACGTTCTGCTGGACGAGGCATTTTTGACAAAAGTTAATTTCTTTAGTTTAAAAGTTGTTTGCAAGCCCAAACCCCATCTTCGCATCTTCCTTGCATTCCTTCCAACAATCTTGGACTATCCTTTGTTGCAGGTTTGGGAAGTGCTGTAATTGGTCAATGATTGGTTGATTCCGAAACCGCGGTCGACGATTTAATTATGTTGATTCAGCGCGTCTTCTATCCCGTTAATTCAAAGCTGTCGTTGCGCACTTTATTCTTCGCCAAATCACCCCACCTGCATTTCCTCCGTTTCAGTGCCACCGAAGATAAACCCGTTTACGTTCACTGATGACGCAGTGTACGCCGGGGAAGCAGCTCAAGTGACGTGCATCGTCATCCAAGGCGATGGTCCTTTTGATTTTGGGTGGAGCTTAGAGGGTACCGAACTCTCCAACGACATGGGGGTCACCGTGACGAAAGTGGGTCAAAGGACGAGCATGCTTCTCATCGAATCGGTCAACCCAGGTCACCGGGGAAACTACACTTGCACGGCTCGCAGTTTGGCCGGAAAAGTTGACTTCACCGCGTCTCTGAACGTTTATGGTAAAACTGAAGAAATCTTTGCCTTTCACAACAGTTGGTGGAACTTTACTCAGCAGCTGCATGTGGATACAAAGGCCGGAGAGATCTCCGTTGCTTGTTTCAAAACCACGGAGATAGTTCAGGATATTATCGATCCCTTCCCCCCGAAAACGTGGATATCCGCAACTTTCACCGGTGGTTTTAAAAAAAAAGCATCGGAGATCTCTCCGGCCTAAGCAAAATAGGTTTACAACACTCAATGGACGGACGTCAGCCAGTAGGTTGACAACATTTAGTTACACCAAATGCGGCTGCTGATTTGTAAAGTTTCACACAATTGTTGTGCTTTCTGCCTATTGAAACATTTTCCCGCAGTTTTCGTTTCTGCCCCTACGCATTTCATTTTTTCTCCCCACCTTTTTTTAACACCCCGTCCTTCCTTTATACCCTTGCTTCCAGGTATCACTGTTGTTCCTCTTCATGTGTGCGAATGATGTCTTTTTTCAGTTGCGGGTTGCAGTCCGGTTTTGATTGTGGTTGGGTTCTGTTTCGAACGTGGTCTGCAGAGTGTCGGATTGCAAGTTGCTTTGGAAGATCACAAAACGTTTGGAGGTCGCTGCACACTTCATGTTGACGAACAAGATCAATCTTGGCATCGTTTTTCTAATATACGAGGGTGTTTTTCAATTTCGATTTCGAGGTTTTGACTTTTGGCCCAGGAAAAATAGTCAGTTGAGACATTTTTCGAGTATCAGTTGTCATTCCTGTGGATGTTAGTTTTGAGAAGAAGAATTGTGGTCCAGTTGACTATTTTTCTTGTTTGGTGAATCTGAATGTCAATTCTAAATCTGAATGCCATGCCTGAATTAAAACAAAAATCTTTTTTTTTTACTTGCAGATGTTTGCAATACCATAGGATGTTAATGACTTGATGTTTGCAATACCAGGATGTTAATGACTTGATGTTTGCAATTCCAGGATGTTAGTGACTTGATGTTTGCACCAGGATGTTAATGACTAAATTGATTAACATGCATTGACATCCCCTACGGTACGGCTGTCATTGTCAACCGTATCGAAAACAAGTTTCTGGGCCAGTTTGGTTTCGTGATCCGCTAGTCCAATGGTCAAATTGTTAATCGGTATTTCTGCAGTTATTGTTCTTCAGCACAATGCTACCTGTGACCATGATATTGGGCATGAATGACCAGTTGTCATTGTGTCCGTCTAGCTGACCTGATTTACCCAATGTCTGTTTTTCATTTCTTTTTGCTCGCAATTCTAGTGCCACCCCTCATAAATCCCTTCTCGTTTGGCGACGACGTCATAAACGCAGGTGTTGCCACTCAGGTCACCTGCATCGTCAGCCAAGGTGACTTACCAATCGACTTCGGATGGAGTTTAGAAGGCAACCACCTCTCGAACGATATGGGCATTGCTATCAGTAAATTTGGTCAGAGGACAAGTGTCCTTTTGATCGATTCGGTCAGTCCAGGTCACCGAGGGAATTACACTTGCTCTGCAAGGAACTCAGCTGGAGTTGCAAACTACACATCGGCACTCAATGTCAACGGTACTTTTTTGCCCGGCCAACTTCTGACACACTTTTACAATTATGTCCTTCTCCCCAGCCGTTTTCACTTTCTTTTCCCTTCCATTTCACCTATACTTTTTCCCGTTTTATGGACAGGTGAGGTGATTCTTTGCAACTCGTTTCCCCGACTCTTCTCCCGTCATTTTTCAGCCACCCTAACTGTCGTGTCTTACGAAAAATCTCGTTGAGATTTTTTTTGCTTTTTATGCACACCACACCTGTTTATTTTCACGCAATCACATCTATTTTTCCCTCGATTCCGTCATAAATTCCATCTATCCAAACCAATGGCCAGATATTTGCCGGAGGATCTTGTGACTGGGACCTTTTTCGAGAATTCAATTAGAGTGATGTGGTTTGGTTTCAAAATGCAAGCAACAGGCTTGATCGTGTCCGTGTCAGTGTCCTTATCCCTTCCCAGTCCTTGTCTAGTTCCAGTATGTGTTCTGTTCCTGTCACAGGCTTGTCGTTCCTTATGTGCTCAGCGAAGGAGTACCACAAGGGTTGAGTAATATTACCTGCTGCTGGATCCATGTACTCGTATAAGTATACTGCTGAAAGTGGTTCCCCTCAGCAACAGCTGAAACGGTGACAAGTCGCTTGGAATGTCATTTTTGCCGCTTGCGGAGATTCGCTGCCCCCTGTGATGTTGGTCTTTTTGTGTGCTGCCGATTTGATCGACGGAAAAATAGTCGTATTACAATTTTGGGTTTCTAAATTTCTTTGTTTTCAATGCCACTGCCAGTGCCAACCTTTTGAAAAAAATGTTGCGCTGTTGAAGTGATCAGCGTTATGAAAAGCAAGTATTTGAGCGAAACGCTTTTCTAAAGGATGGTGCCTTATTTCATGGTTTCGTGATGAAACGCTTTTATGCAAGATGGTGCCTTGTTTCATGGTTTCGTTATGTTTCTATTCACGCGCGTCGTAGTTTTCTCCCTCAATTTTTATCTCTCTTCCAAGAGCGTTTTCCAAGGAATCCCCATCATTCTGCTGGTGGTGGCCGAATTTGGAATGTCTTTCGGTATATGGAAGGCACCGCGAACACGTGGTTCTTTTTCGAATATTCGCTGTTTTTTTTGTTGTTGCAAAAGTTTAACAAAATGAAGTTAGTACCTATAGCATTGCATAGCTGCGGTATCACGTCATGTTGCGGCGTCATATGTGCACAATTGATTGCATCAATCCTGTCATTTTGTCTTTCGTTCGTTTCGCAAACATCAATTTTATTTGCGAATAACATTCCGTTTTCTGCAAAAAATCACTTTCAGTTCCTCCAAGGATAAACCCATTCACTTTCGGAGATGACGTCATAAACGCAGGTGTTGCCACTCAGGTCACCTGCATCGTGAGCGAAGGTGATCTGCCAATCGACTTTGGATGGAGTTTAGAAGGCAACCACCTCTCAAGCGATATGGGAATAGTGATTAGTAAACTAGGACAGAGGACCAGTGTCCTTTTGATCGATTCGGTCAGTCCAGGTCACCGAGGAAACTACACTTGCTCGGCAAGGAACTCGGCTGGAGTTGCAAACTACACATCGGCACTCAATGTCAACGGTATTTTCAAGTGATTGGTGTTGGATTGCAGGAGTTATTTTTGCACATTATTCCGTTTATTTGCAATAATTTTTTTTTTCATTTATCCCTTCCAACATTCACATCCAACATGGAACAAGAATCCCACTTCTATTCCCATGCATCCAACCTCATTTTCTCTCTCCATACATTGATTTCCCCATTTCCATACTTTCATCCCTTGCAGAATCGTTAACCCCTCCGTTATGTATCATGCGTTGATCTCTTGCATTGCTCTTGGGATTAATTGTGGCCTTCTGTCTCTCTTGCGTGGTCAATTGATGTCCCAAGTGGCCTTGGTTTGACCATTTCATGAAGCGTTTGAGTTGATGTGGCCTCTGTGAAACTGTGCACTCTGTGGGCGACTCTCAAATTTGATTGGTCGTCCTGCATTGAATTGAATTGAATTGAATTGAATTGAATTGAATTTATTGTACTTTCAGGGTGCTACCCTATATCGTACACACTCGTTAGATTGACAATTAGGTTGACAATGGAAAAGTGAACTATTGAACTAATATCAATCATAGACAAAGAAATACAAATGCATTATATGTGTAATCGTCCACGAGACAGCAAGAAACGACACGGAACACAAAAACAGTTACACAACAGGGTCAGTTTGCATTAAGCCACCTGCCAGGCGGCGGCGAAGGGTGTCCCCCGTCAGCGGGGACGAAAGGACGGCGGCCGGGAGACCATTCCATTCCTTTACTGCTCTTCCAAGAAAGGAAAATTTGCCGACATCTTTTTTGAACGACAGCTGCCTGACCTTAAGCGAGTGATCATAGCGAGCATAGAAGGAAGGGAACTGGATGTGGGTCAAAAATTCTCCCCATCCTCCAGAATTTCTAAGAACTTCATAGAAACTCAAGATCCGCTGTTCGCTCCTTCTCTCAGCAAGGCTTTTCCACCCCAGTTTTCCAATCATTTCGGTGACACTGTGCCTCCTTCTATAATCCCCAATCACAAAACGAGCAGCTTGGCGCTGTATGCGCTCAATGGTTCGAACCTGAGTGGAAGTTCGAGGGTCCCACGCACAGGATGCATATTCTGTGATTGGCCTCACTAAAGACAGGTAGGCTAATTCCCGGATTCTACGTGGACATTTCCTATAATTTCTCTTCACAAAATAAAGCGCTCTGGAGGCCTTCTTGGTAATCATATCAACATGAGCAGCCCAGTCAAGATTTCTTGTCAATTTGATTCCCAAATAAACGACATCCTTACAAGGGGAGAGGGTAACTCCTCTCAGCACATAGTTGAAAGCCTGATCATAAGCAGTGGCCGCAAAGTGGATGAAGGAGCATTTTTGGGCATTTAAACTCATTTTAGAGGAAACACACCACTGTGAAATAGACTCCAAATCCTGCTGCAAGGCAGTACGATCATCATCTGAATCAACCTGCCTGTACACAATACAGTCGTCCGCAAAAAGTCGAATTTTTGAGTTGACCTTCGAGCAGAGGTCGTTGACATAAATTATGAAGAGCAACGGCCCAAGTAGTTCACTTGCGGAACCCCTGAGTTGCGGAACCCCTGAGTTCACTGCTGCGGAACCTTGCGGAACCCCTGAGTTCACTGCTGCGGAACCTTGCGGAACCCCTGAGTTCACTGCGAGTGGCTCTGAAATATGGCCATCAAATCTCACAACCTGAGTACGGCCTGTAAGGTATCCCCGCAGCCAACACAGAGTAATGGAATCAATACCCATAAAAACTAGCTTCTCAAGCAACAAAGTATGGCTAACCACATCAAAGGCCTTTGCAAAATCGATCAATACAGCATCAATTCTCAACCCCCGGTCCAGAGCCAAAGAAACTTCTTGGGTGAAACCCGTTAGCTGGGTTGTACAAGAAAAACCTGGACGAAACCCATGCTGCGCCCCATACTTTGGACATTCGAAGAACCCAGAAACTGCCGGATATGCCTTGCCAAAAAGTGTTCCAGAATTTTGGAGCATGTATCCAAAAGACTTATTGGCCTGTAATTTGCAGGGTCACTCCTATTCCCCTTCTTAAATACTGGGACGATTACAGATTTTTTCCACACAGATGGAATATCCCCTGCATTCAGACAAGCTTGAAAAATTAAGTACAGGTATTTAGCAAATATATTAGGCAACAACTTCAAAAAAATTATGCTAATTGAAGAGGGATTCTCAGCAACCTTTGTTTTCATTTGCGTTATTCTTTTGGCTATCATGGCCTCCGTAATAATCGGCCTGCCCGAGGAGCAGTAAAAAGGCCCATCGGGCAAGACCGGAGGGCCATCGCAAGTGAAGACCTCAACAAACTTCTTGTTCAGAAGTTCAGCTTTGCCTTGAGCATCATCAACAACTTGGTCACCATCTCCAACAGCAAATGCTGGTATTGGGTCTCTAACACCCTTCCTGCCTTTATTATAGCGCCAGAATTTCCCCGCCCCAACACTGCCATCTTGAAGTTTTAGAAAATAATTCTCTAACGCTTGATATTTCATCTTGGAATATTGCGCCAGAGCAGATTTGTACTCAAGAAGTCTGGGGTGAGAAGATTTCCTTATTTTAAATAAATTGCGCAATCTGCGCTTGTGAGCGACCATTCTCCTGGTTTGCCATGGGCATTTCAGAGTTCCTGCCCGAGTGGATGATCGGCAAGGTACATACTTAATTCTGGCTTCAAGAGCAATCTCACTGAACTTTGACCACAGCAAATTGATGTTGCCATCCAAATTGGGCAATTCCCGAAAGAAAACCAGATGAGACTGCAAAAAGTCCGACAATGCTTGCAAATTTGCCCTGTCGTACAGAAATGTCTTTACCCTCGTCGACTTCGCTTTCGGCTTAAGAAGTGAGAGCCGAGTCAGAACGAGAGCGTGGTCAGATATGCCCGCTTCAACCTCACAACTTGAAATAATCTCTTTGGGCCTCGCAAGGACTACGTCTAAAATATGGTCGCCTCGAGTTGGGTTTGTCACAAATTGTTGTAGGCCATACTTTTGCGACAAGCGCAACCCCCTGTAATTGAGGGAACTGCCATATGCAGGATTTACCAGAACGTCATTTTTCCCCCAATCAATACTGGGCAGATTGAGATCTCCTATCACAAGCAGCGGAATGTCAGCTTTATCAAGCAATTTTGCGTCATTCAGGCAAGAATCGAGAGCATTAAAAAATTCAAGGTTGGTTTGAGGCGGGCGATACAAAACAAGCACAAAAAAACAAAAAGACGGCTTATCATTCCAAATTTTACACAAAAGAAACTCATGTACGGGATCAGAATGTACAAGGGCACTGGAGAGGCTTCTGCTAACACAAAGAAACACCCCTCCTCCTCTCGATCCCCCAGCCCGCATTCCTTCAACCCCTCCTCTAGAGCGGTCCCGGCGAAACACAGCATAAGAAGGGGGAAAGAACTCTGCATCACTTAAATCTGGTGTCAACCAAGATTCCAGACCTGCCACAAGGGAGGGAACATATAGTTCTAGGAGGGAGGCGAATTGCATGGATTTATTTTTTAAACTCCGAAAGTTGCTCATCAGGATGCTTATTGTCCCATTGATGTTACTTCCTTTCTTTGCACTGTTTTGTTTCTCCATGCAGCCCTTCTTACTTTCTCCTGTTCGGGCACATCCCATGTCCCCTGACTCACCCACCTGCACGCCCACAATAGAGCCAGTTGTAGGAATACCCTCAGATAGCCCACGACCCAAATCTCCTCCTCTGCCGTTATCACCTACCTCAGAAGCCAAGCTTGCCTTTGCAGCACCCAGAATATTCAAAGCCAAACGAGGCCCTTGCACAAGATCAGAAGAGTGTTCCCTGACAGCGCTAATTTGCTCAGAATTGAAAGGAGTCTGGTGGGCGATGGCTAATTTATGGCTTGAAAAATAGTCATCATGCTGGGAAGTGCCACCTGTTGAGTTCCCAAAGAAGAAACGTTTTCTTTCCAAACAAAAGGGAGTAGAATCTGCAGCACATTCAAAGTCAACACGGTGACCATCAGCATTTAGAAAGGGGGAGGAAGGAAATAAAGAAGAAATTGTCTGCACAGCGGGTGATAACAGAAAAAGCCTCCAATTCCAGTTTTGGCCATCAATAGCTGATATATGGTCCACAAAGCTTCTTTCATGCAAAGACCCACCAAACAATTCCAGAATGCAACTGCGAACTGCACAAGTGGCAGCCAAAGCTGAGCCGGATGCAACAGCATGGTGGCCCAAAAGGAATTGGTTGCAGTCAACAGTCCTAACAAACATGGGGCAAAAAATACATCTTAGAAAAATACAATTTAGACAACGAAGGAAGGATAAACTAACGGAATGACAACACATACTCGAGAATTTGGAGTCAATACTGAGCGAAACGTATTGCTAAAAGCTCCTGACCTGCGAGGAAGGCAGAAGACACTGATCCACAAATCGAGCAAAATTGACGATTCCCGGCCAGCTGAGATGTATTCCATCAGATCCCAGCCAGGAGTGACGAAAGACCAGATTGAAGTCGCAGAATTCCATTCCAAGATTTGAAGCAAAGCGCGAGAAGACGGCGTTGATCTGTTCGAATAGGACGTGGGGGAGATCACGACGCACAATGATTCCACTGCAGACAATTCTGGCTTTGGGCACAGCAGAACGCAAAAAGCTCACAAGTGTGAACATTTCGCACAGCAGATCGATGGGGGACTGTCCTCTCGAAACGTTGTTACTGCCAAGGTGTACAACAAAAGTCTCCTTTAGTTCCAAAAACCGGGAAAAAGCGCGGTCCTTCAGCGCTATTTCAGCTTCCCTTACTGATGCACCTGGGAAGCTCAAGACTGTGACGCCAGGTGTATTTAAGCACTGCTTTACATGGCGAGTTAGGGAATCGCCAATCACCAGAACCCTGTCTGATGGCTCCCCATGCAGCAAGTGATAGCGAGGACCGGTTCTCTTTGAATCACCACTGGACGGACTGAAGCCGGTTCGGGGTGCTGATGAGGTCATTGGGAGGGACCTTCGCTGACGGAGTCGCCTTGAAGGAGTGTGGTCATTCCACTGCCGCCGGCCTGACGGCGATCCAGGCTGCCTTGCTGACGGATGTTGGACATTGACCTTCTGGGCTGACACGTTTGATTTGCCAGAGGCAAGCAGAGAGCCCACAGGAAATGGGTTTGAAGTTGAAGAGCAGTTCTGAGCTGAATTATGAGGGTCCAAATTAACAGACGAGGATGTAACTGGTTCCCGGAAGTCACGTCCGCCACCAAGTGTCAGTGGCTGAACTGAGGCAGGCATGCAAACCTCGACTACAATTTCAGAAGACTGATCTGACAGAATGGGATACAAGCCAGAGGGCACAGAACTGTCGGACCCTGAGTTGGCTTCATGAGGCTGCTGAGACGGCAGAACTTCGAATGAAATCTCTGGCATCGGTGCTGATGATATCGAACTGACTGCGGATGATGCGGAAGGCTGGACGTGTGATGACTGGTTGTCCACCAATTTCAGCGGTTTGTGCTTGAGCGATCCTGGGTGAATTGTCTTGGAGGCCCTCGGGTCAACCGATGCGAGTGACAGTTGCACGTCACTGGCGATGGAGCTGCACGCCAGTTGAACCAGACCGATATCATTGGAAAGAGTTTCAAATTTCTCGCCGTAGACCTTCGTCAGGCTAACAATGGAGCTTTTGACTTGCTCCAGGCTATCCTCGACGGCTGCTAATCTGGGTGCTATCTTGGAGACAGAAGAGAATGAAGCCACCAGCGAGGAAACCTTTTCCAGGCAAACTTGGCACATCCAAAACTCCAGCTTGGATTCCGCAGCAATACCGCAACAGGTGAGATGATGCCAAACTGCGCAACCATGAAGCGACAGTTGGCATCTGATGCTGTCTCCTGCGGTGGCGCTTTCAGTTCGGCCAAACTGGCAGGCTTCATAGCAAACAGGGGGTTTCGGCTGCTTCTGGGAGGCTGCACCAGCAACAGCAGCAACAGTCTTAACCTTGGATGTACGAACCTTCCCTTTCGGCGACTTTTTCTTCTTCTGCGACACTTTGCTGCTTGCCGGATTCATATCGCAAATTGAAGGAGACAGAAACAGCGAACAATGTGCAATGTGCTCAAAAGAATGGAACACCTTGTTCTTTCCGAAGGAAACTGTTCCCGTTGACGACCCAAATGCGAAACCGCAGAACGTTTTTAAAAGCTTGCTCTCCCTGCGAAGTCCGGAGAGCAACTCATTTTCCTTCGCATCTTGCATTTCTCTGTCCCATCTTCTTTCCTCCTTTCCCTTTTCCCCGTACCTTCACATTGGTCCAAATTTATATCGCTCTGGACGCAATGATTTAATGTTTGTAAACAGTTTATTTTCCTTTTTCCTTCAAGAACTTCCTCAAATCCAACCCATTTATGTCGGCGATAAGCCCATTCAAGAAGGCGAGGAGGTCCAGCTGAGGTGCTTTGCTCCAAAGGGTGACCTCCCTTTGACGTTTGAGTGGTCATTCACGAGCAACCTGCAGTCGGAGCACTCATCGGTGGAGTTCCTGACGGCTCCGTTTGGTTCCAGGACCAGCCTGCTGTCAATCGAGTCTGCCCGGTCCAAGCACCGTGGCATTTACACGTGCACTGCCAGGAATCGGGCAGGTTCAACGGAGCAGTCGGCCGAACTTAACCTCCTTGGTAACCAATTAACGGCCTCAGTCACTACCGGGCCTTACATTTTTTACTTTTATATTTTTTAATCTATTTTATATTTTTGAGTTTTACCACCAACCTATGACATTTTCCCCCCTCTTTAGCTCTCTTGGTGCTCTTCTTGCAGAAGTTTTCAGCAGTTTTCAGTGGTTTTAGTGTGTTTTAGTGGTTTTCAGTGGTTATGGTTGTTCCTATTCGCAAGGGTTGTATTCGTTATTGGCATGCTGAATTGTGTTGGTGCGCAGGATTCGCTGGTAGTCAAGCTTTGGAAGTGTTCGATGAGACGGTCTATTCCACTTTCTCTGCAAAAACAGCTTGTTGTCATTCAGGAGCTGACGATGTGATGAGAGGGACGGGCATCATGAAGTGTGCTGATGCACTTGTTGCAATTAATGAACTTTCCTGTTTCGCTTGCATTCATTCTTTCATTTGTTTCGTGCTGGAAGTGATGAGAAAATCCATACGGACGATACTCGTTTGATGCATCGTTGGTCTGAAACCACAACACATCGTGGTTTTAATCTACCCAAGAGATTTCTCAGCAGGTTCAATGACCCAGTGGCCAGATGTTTTGCGAAATGCCCATTGACCTTGCTGATCTATTATTGAAAGTTCAACAACGTGATATCTGTTTATTTGTTCCCTGAGGTTTGATTGCCTGCACCGTCTGCTGATTTGAAGCTCGACGCCTGATATCCAGTAACTTGCAGTTCAGTGGCTTGAGATTTAGTAGCCTGAATGTCGGTGACCCGAATTTGATGACGTGTGAACTTATTTGCAGTGACCTGAAGGTCAGTGACCAGGGGTTTGGTGACCTGTGAGCTTGAGGTTCAGAGGCCTGAATGTCAGTTACATTGGGATTTCATCATTGAAGGTCAGTGACATGGGATTTGACAATTGAAGGTCAGTGCCATGGGATTTGACATCATTGTGATTTGCTGAAGTGAGTTCGATGACCTCGGGTTCATTGACCTGCAGCACCAACCACCACCTTTAATTACCACCTGCATGCTTTCTTTCCAGCCTGGGCGAATCATGGACCGCACCACTTGAACCAGCTGCTGAAGTGTTCGCTCTCTTTATTCCTTTAGATCCACCAGAGATAAAGCCATTTAGTTTTGGTTCCGTGCCAGTCAGAGAGGGCGAAACAGTCCAGTTGAGTTGTGTCGTCCCAAAAGGCGACTTCCCCATCAAAATCAAGTGGTCTTTCTCGGGAAACGTGTTCTCCAAACAGCCCCTGGTCAACATCACCACTTTTAAAGTTGGTCAGAGGACGAGCATCCTGACCATCGAACCAGTCCACTCGAAACATCGAGGAAACTACACCTGCGCCGCAACGAACAGGGCTGGATCGTCCAATTTCACCGCTGAATTAAATGTGTTTGGTAAAAAGCATTTTGTGTCATTTATTTTCCTCGTTAATTTTGATTACTTTTGCTCATTCTTCTTTCATTTTGCTTCAGTTTAACTTATGGGTTTGGGTAAATAAGCTGTACAGCGTTAACCCAGCCGACTTTGCCCTCCAACTGTCACTTCTTTGACAGTATTTGGACTCCGCAGTGCTTTCAAGAAGTTGGGGAAATGAAGAGTTGGGAAAAGAAGTTGGGAGTTTCAAGAAGTTGGAAAAATGCGCTCCAAATGGCCCCAATCACGAACTTGGACGCATTGCCATTTCAAGATGGATGGCTTTCCATTGCGGAGGGGGAGGGTGGTGGACAACCAGTGGCGCCAGATTTTCTATATTTTGTTGGGCTCGAGAATTTTAGCAAGACAGTCACTGACGTATGATACGAGTATCCCATGCTCAAATGAAAACTGACTTCATCTTAACGATCATCCTCAACCTTTGCACTGTCTGTAAGGTGACGGTAATCAACTGAAGAGCTAGTGGAACAAACCGTTATTTCCCTCAGTACAGTTAACGCCAAAGCGAGGCTTCTATTTGTTTCCCGCATTTAAATACTCGTAGGAACAGTTTGACAGGATATTCTTGCCGTCCGCCCTGTATTTAGCCAGAAAATTTAGCACTATTACCCGATGTGGAGAGAAAGACAGGAAAATCTGCAATGTTTTTGATCCAATAGCGTGTCCACACATTCGCGATTTTGTCGCGTTGTCGCGTCGTCGCGCGCGTAAAAGTTGTCGGGTGCGACAACATGGCTTTGTGTGTCGTTCACTATGCATGGTGATTCGTTCTTCACACATGCGACAATGTCGTTGCACCGGACAACTTTTACGCGCGCGACGACGCGACAACGCGACAAAATCGCGAATGTGTGGACACGCTATAAGGTGAAAGGGATCTTGTGAGGCGATTTGATTCAGATTATCTCCCCAATTGACGAGTTTTCTGCAGAAAGGAGTACCTATAGTCTTCAACATTGTTTCCCTTGCTTTATGGTGGTGGCTGGCTGGTGGTGGCCTCATATCCTAATTATTTTCAATGCGTCCTCGGAGTGTTATCTATTTGTTTGGTTCATTTCGTTTTGATCTGGGTTGAATTTGGTTTTGCTGACTTGCTGTTGGCAACCAATCAAATTTAAGGCTGTGATTTTTCCTTTATTTTTGCAGATACGAATGCACCATTCCTTGAACGATTTTCTGTACGAAACAGTCTACTATCACTATCTCGATGATCAATTCCGCGAAAAAACACTTTGTCCAATTTTCTCTTTTGAATGGTGTTGTTCCCATTTCATTGGTGTGATAAGAAATTCTGTCAACCTTGCATCTACTCGTAGACCGTGTATAAAATTCGCAAATTGCTATAATAGGTATTCGCTTCGGAATCAGCTAATTCATCTAGACAAGCCATCTTGAACGGTTCTGGCTGAAAACGGGAAATCCTTTTGACCAGGGGTTTTCGCATGCATATTCAAAATAAGTGTGCAGGGTGATTCACCTAACTTGTCGTTTTTCTTTCGTCGATTACTCGAAAACGGATGCTCCAACATTTTTGTGCCATGAGTGATTTCGTGCCCATATCTCTTGTGGTTTATTTGAAACCGTTGCGTCTTTCACAGATGATGCCAACCGCACAAAAATGCCTTTTTATTCCTGCAACAATGGAATACCTGTCGTAGAAATACCCGTCTATCTTGTATAGAAATAAATGTTTCGCTGCATGTATGTGAATGAAGCATTGTGTGAAACATTCTCATTCGATTGCATCGTAAAAAGTGAATGAGGTGTGTACGATCCAACAATTCTCACAACTTATTTTTATGACTAGGTACATTCCACATTGGCATTCACCTTTAGCTTCGACTCAAAATCAGCCAATTCACACATTGATGTGCTTCCCTCGCAACAATTGAAACATAGCGGCACGGTGCATACACCACATTTTATTTGAAGATATAAACTGAGAATGCTTATCACTTTTCCATTCAGACATTCAGCGAAACTTTGATTTCTTGCCGAATCCCCAGTTCTCCATCGGCTTTTCATTGTTGCAGGAATTCTGGCTCCCCTCAAGGCATACTTGTGAGCATTCTCAGCTTTTTCTTCAAGTGGAATGAGCTGTAGAAATCAATTTTTCGCGGCATAAATCTATCGACCAGACGGGACCGGTGACTGGGGCAGAACGAACTGAGGTAGAACTGGACTGAGGCAGACTTTTTGCATTTTTGGAGGCTAATTTTTTTAATTTCTCCGGGTTAGGTTAGGTCAGGTTAGGTTAAGTTAAATTTGGACAGGTGTAAGCTACCACCTCCATGCAAAAATTCCCTCCAAAACTCCCTCCTTTGTCCAATTCTGCCTTAGTCCATTTCTGCCTCAGTCTTCTATCCCAGTCCCCCGATCCGACCAGACTGGCCATTGAGGAGATGAGGCTGAGTGTGAGTGAAAATGGTGAGTGCAGCTTTTAATGACAATAATGTTCGCAGCAAATGACCATCTGTTTGCGGTCGTGGCATCGGGCCAGGGGCCATTGAATTGGTGAATTGGTTCCCCATTCAAACTTGTTGGGATCACGTCATGAAAAGTGGTCTTTTTGTACATCGTATTTTCAAGCGCAGACGAACACGAATATGCTGTCCTTCATCTGTTTCCGCTTCGCCTCAAGGAGTTTTGCTTGTTTTTTTGCATTGAGAAAATATGCAATATTTGATTTTCATATGGAGTTTGTTTGTACCTATTATTTAATTTTCATCTGTAGTTAGCTTTTTATTGAAGAAGACAATTATTGGGCCGGCTAAACTTTCGGTTGAGGATGGTTGTGTATACGACAACATGTTAGTTTGACGAAACGTAAATGTAAGAAAGTTGAAAATTTATTGTGTCTGAAGGGGATTTTATTCTGATCTAGATGCGGCATTGTTTATGTCGGTATTGCCAATACGCACTCTGTGCCTGGTTTGGTGAGCCTACGTTTGTCTATTATAATCGTAAGCATGTAATCGAAGTCATGAGCAAAACGCTCTTAACGTACACGTATAACGTTATGCGCGTACAATGCTACAGTAGCATTGTCATGAGGAATAATGAATGGATCAAGCGATGAGCTTGAATAGTACGATGAAAAACGAGGACGTACATAACAGTTCACTTAACTGAACAGCACTGACATAATAATAACGATATGACCAAATAGTAACACGCTGCTTACGTAACACTAAAAAGGGGTTAACATTTTAAGAGACACCCATTACCAATGCGTTATAAACGTCAGCGGTTTGGTGGATATTGCTTGCTTCTGAGCGTGCGCTCCTGAGTGTTCTTGAATGTGTGGTTCAGTCTGAGAGATGCTGTTGGTGGATGGTTGTGGTGGTGTCAGGGATCAACTCACCCTTCTCATAACCCTAACCTATCCTAACTCAACCTAACTCTAAAATCCTAATCCCAATTTAACCTGCTTTTTATCTCGTTTGCGGTTCTTTTTCTTTTTCTTTGTTTTTTTGTTCACCCCCTCTGTTTTGCTTGTTTTTGTTATTTTTGCACAGAGCTCTCATAGAAATGGCATTTCTCTTCCTTTCTTTTCTTGAAATGCCGTACCTACCCATGTCTGAAAAACATGTGAATTCCTTGAATCACCCCAAGATGTGCAATCCCAATTGCTTCTTCGGCGAACAAAAGTTAACGAGAGAATTCAGTGGTTGTATGACCAATCGGTAATCTGCACAGGAATGGTAGATTTTGTGCTTTTCAATGCATGTCTTAAATACGAGTGATTGCTGGAATATCTGCAAAGCACTTTTGCTGAATCCAGAAGCTGTAACCGAGGAATCATCATTGCGTGAGAGCTCTTTCATATTGATTCTGTTTTTTCTGTCTTTTATTTTCCCTTGTTCGGATTTTTATTTGCCCATTTTGCCTTTTTCATTTCCTCCTTTGCGTTTTTCATTCACTTTTTTCTGCTTGAATTTAAGATAAGTCAGAGAAACTTGCCGTAATCCAAGCTGTGGTGCGAATCGTAAAATGAAGAATGCATTTTGTTCATTTTGTTTTTTAATGACCGCCAAGTTCGCCTGTGATTTAGTTTCTTTGCAGCAGAAAATCCACAAGAAAAGTTTGGATTTGCAGCCCATGGCAGTAGCATCATCGAAACGCAAACAGTTGTACTTCATCATGACCGATTATTTATCTCTTCTGTAATCTGTGGCGCATTCTCATGCTTCCTTTTCACACCACAGCTGGAACAAATTGAACTTTTGACAGGTGTACTCGTATTTGTGTTTTGTGGATTTGTGTGAGGTGTCTAAATTCCTTTCAATTGCGAAGCAGCTGTAAAACGAAGACAAATCGGCAGATCTTCGCAATCCACGGATCGACGAGTTGCGAGCTGATTGACCACAAATATTTCGATTCACATCGATTCTACGAATGACAAGGTCAACCATTTCACCCTCGTCAATCCGCGGATCGCCGCGATCTTGCCCATCAGAAATCGGCCGACCGTTTACTCAAGTTGGACTCAAGCGGCACATGCTTGGTCAGAAGTAACTACTTCTGTATATTTTAAGGCTTTATTGCAAAATGAAACGATCGTATGTCGGTTTGCACCAGAAAATTGAAAGAAATTTAGACACCTTCCGAAGCGAGATCACATAACTCCCTCGATTTTACAGCATAAAGGACCAGTGAACAGTTATAGCTCGATCTGCGAAGCCGAAACATTTCTTGATTTTCAGTGCATCTTTTCTTGTTTCTTGTAACCAACTCGTGTTCGTTCAAAACTTTGCCAATCAAATAGTTCGCGCAACGTACTCTCATGAGCAGTTTTCCTGTCAAATTTTTACACAACGTGCTCTAATGAGCAGTTTTCCTGCCAAATGTTTTGAAAGGAAAAGTGTCTCGAGAACTGTTGTCACCCAAAGTCATACTGTCCGGCGACTTGTGGAAATTAAACCCTGGCCTATATTTGCTGTAAAATCGAGGATTAATTATTTTTTCTCAAAAGCCACAAACGGCCAACGTGCAACAATGAATTCGCCCCACCCAAAACCAAGTGAATTTGCCCACGAGATGAGACAAATGTTTATTGGCACATTGTCGGTTTCGTACTATCTAAATGTCTGAAACATCTCGTTTTGACCCTTGACCTGTTGTTCAGAGTGGTAGCTACCGTAAATCGACCCTGTCAAGGTAAAAAGGCCGCATTCCCAGTCCCTGCGATACCCGATGTGTGTATCTCACCACGCTCTGTGTATCTCACCGCGCTCGTTTCTCGAACACATCCGAATACATTCGATTCAAAATTCTCGAATACATCCGACCAAATAAATGGAGTCTCCATTTATTCGGAGACAGCGGTTTGGAATGCATTCTGCGCGGGATGCGTCCCCGTACCTTGACAGGGTCGAAATCTGATGCATAAACTAGTCGAGAGCCTCCATCAACATGTTTTACCTACAGGGTGGTCATTTTAAAAGTTTTTTCATCCAATGTGGCATTTGTCGGCTGTTCAGTCTGGAAAGCTATTTTGCACGTGAGTCACAGTTCGAGAAACTGATTGAGAACTTTATAGAGAACGAACTGAATGCCCAAAGTGAATAATGTTCTCATTCCTTGTTCATTAGAGTAACTTGTAGGTGACAATTTCGTTACAAAAACTAAAAATGCCAAAATGGTTTAAACTTTTTGAGTGGTCACCCTATGTTTACGCTGTTACCTCACAAGGTCCCTGCCAAAAATTGCATTCGTTATCTGTGGCCATACTGAGAAGCCAGTGCAAAGAGCTCAGCTGAAAGTCCACTCTGTGACCGTTGAAGATCATAATCATTAATTAAAGCTAATGCACTTCAGACAAAATAGAAACACCTGAATCAAATTCAAGGATTTTCAACGCCCTTCAGCAAAGATCCAAAATGCTCCACACGTGAAGTTCGAAGTGCCTCTCCCAATTAATGTCAGCTGAGATGACTCCCCCACACTTTTTTTCCACAATCGCTGAAAATCAAATTGCACGATTGATGCCGTTTTGTGGCTGCTCTTGCCAGGATTTGACGACCGACGCGAACCCCATTCATACCTTTATTGGCTCTTGTCTTTACAGACCTTGCGGCACGATTTCCAGGCAGACTTTTATCCGCCTTTTTCTTCGCATTCTACGGCATTTGAAATGCGACCTCTTAAACCATTCCAAAAACGACCAACATTTTTCATGCAGTTTCCATGGATTGGAAATCCCACCAGCCAGCAGCAGATTCCACTCCACTCCTTTGCGCATGATCGGAGGCGGTTGGCAAATCCTGGCAAGAGTTTTGTGTTCTATTTGTCTCAAATGTTCATCACAGCAGGAGCAACCTTGTCTGGAATGTTTTTTTTTTCATTGCGCAAACATTTTGCAGGCGATGGAATGTTCTGTCTTTTTCTTGGCCCATTTGAGATGTCTAAAATGCTTAGGAGATAGTTGGAATAGCACCTATCACCGTGTCACTTGTTTGACATTTGTGGATACTTTCAGAATTGGATGTTGTGCCCGCGCAAGATCAATCGTCATGGGAAACGATGGCCCGTTTACCTTGAGAGAATAATTATTGAAGAAATTTTCTTTCCAATGTCAGACTTCTCTTTATTGCTGCTGCATGAGATATGACTGGCATGAGTTAGCTGGCCGACTCAATAACCTTGTTACAATCGAATCAACGTTTTTGCCAACAAATTTGTGCATTATGAGTAAAATGTATGAAAACATGAGCGGAAAAATTGATCTCTAAGCATTATGGATATAAAAGGTTAACGTATTGGGAAAAGGGGTGGCAAAAAATCTACCTCTTGGCATTGTGAGTAACTTCTGGGAAAACGGGTGGCAAAAGTCCACCTGTCAGCATAAAGATGAACTTCTCGGAAAAGATGTGGCAAAAATCTACCTCTGCATTGTGAGTACATCTGGGAAAGGGGGTGTCAAAAATCCACCTCTTGGCATAAAGGGAAACACTTCTTGAAAAGGGGTGGCAAAAATTCTACCTTTACCGAATGACATGATTTACCAGAGCGATTGATCTTGCCAGCTGACATTCCTGGTGGCTCCTGCTGTGACCGTTTACTTTCATAACCTATTTCAGCATTTTCCTAGAACATTCTTTTCACGGTTTTGACCCCTATTTCGCACCTATCTTTCGATTCCAGTTCCACCACGATGGATTGTAGAGCCAACAGATAAGGCGTTTGCTCAGGGTAGCAATGCCAAGATCGAATGCAAGGCGGACGGATTTCCAAAGCCGCAAGTGACCTGGAAAAAGGCTACCGGTTAGTTTGCAAAGAGCAGCTATTTTATTTGACATCCTTGCCTTCATTTGTCCGCCGCTCGGGGTGTCGCTCTCAATTCCGAATGGAATTTACAATCAGCATTTGCAAGACCTAGAAAATTATCGTTGGCTATTTTGGGGTGATTTCGAACAGCCATTTGGTTGGGCTTAGGCTTACAAATGAGGTTTCAATCAGAATCATGGAACTTGGTCACACTAGGGTTTCCATGTGGGATGATAAATTGGGTTTCAATCGGCTAAGTGCTTGACCACACCTGTGAATAGTTCGGAATGTTTCAACGCATTCAGGGGATTGTCTTTTGTGTGGTGACAGAATGCACTCCACTCGTACACACGGAAATGGGATAGATTTTTGAAAAACACAACTCTGGCGAAGATGAAGCTCCTCTTTTTTTCACAGGACTAAAAGTCTGACACTCACTTTATTGATCTTTGTTGCTACAGTCTGGCACTTCTATTCCAACATTCTGCTTTAAACTGAAAAGAACCGAAAAAAGGTTTCGGGGTCAAAAATTAAGTTGCAAACATGTGTGATAGGTCATGAATTTCCATCGTCACTGTCAATAAAATTTTGGGCGCTTAGAATTTAGGGTACTTGGTGGAGGTGCAAGGTACAAAAGAATGTTTAGAACGGTTCCTAGCCTTGTGAAGCCTAGCCTCCTTGTGTTTGGTATGCAGATGGACGGTCGGAAATTCTGCTTTATTACGTTTTGCATTTAAAAATTGCAAAGGAAACGTAACAATGAAAAATTTCCTGGTGTACGATTAGATACTCCGTGGCAATCACTTGCCGTCGCTGCTTAGAAAACTTGAGACTCCATTTGATCAAGACTGTTTTGTTTATTTATTTTTTTGATCACGAAGGTGAAATCCCTGGTGACTACAAGGACCTCAAATTGAACAATCCAAACATCAAAATTGAGGACGGTATCCTCTCGATAAACAACATACAGAAATCCAGCGAGGGATACTTCATGTGCGAGGCAACCAATGGTATCGGTGCCGGCCTCTCTGCTGTCATATTCGTCAGCATTCAAGGTCAGTGACGTCTGGGTCCGGGTCTTGGATCGATTCTCTGGCCAATTGCTCTCAAAACGAGCACTGGAAGCATATTTTTTATGACCATTGAGTTTTGTTTGCTTATACTCGCATGAATACAACATGGAACTCATATTCATGAAATATTCGCAAGCATTTGCACAACACCAATTCAATCAAATATCAAAATTTAATTTTAACATAATTCAATTGAACAGCAATACGAATCCTTCCCCAAATTGGGAGGAAGAGCATCAGAAAAGATAAGTCGAAAATGAATTGTTTGCATAGCGCAAAATTCATTCTGTGTCGCAGTACACTCATCGCCAAAATTCTGCGTACACCAACAGTCAATACTGACATCCCATGATCCAATGCAGGTACCTACCTACTTGCATCAAGGGAGTCATTATTGTTTTTGTCATTGTACATTTAGGAGGTCATTATTTTCTCAGGCGTCATTTAGATATGATGGCAACATGCGCCGAAAAAAACATCATGACATTCGTGCGAGGCGAAAATGCATTTAAGCCCTGTTGATATTTATGGCCCCTCTATTGGCCCCAATACAATGACGACTTTTGGTAGACTTTTGGTACTGTAATCGGTCCAGTATCCTGTATAGGTACTATGTATCTGCAAGGCCAACTCTAGTTTTCTTTGCTAGATCAGTGGATTCTTGGTCAGTGGCGATCCATCATTGTGAGATTTTTCCAGCTCTGCAGGTTTCGAGGAAATAAAGGAAAAAGCCTTTTGGTGTAGCGATCGACAATTAGTTGACACTTGAATTAGAGATTTCGATTTGCATTTCGTAATTTCCAACGATTTTCGCATCGCCTCCCCCTTTTTTCGATCTCATTCCATTCGCATTTGATTTGAGATCGTTCGTCAGATAACGAATTCGACATTCGGCTTTTTCAATTTTCTGTTGATCTCTGACCATTACCTTCTCCCCGGCTGCCCTTCTCCGTTGCTCCGTGGCGGCAAAATGAGACAAGCCGAGTCGCTTTTTCATGTTGCCCCACAGGTCTATTTTTTTGCTTTCTTCACATTGTGCAATGCTTCTTCTTACCATTTTCAATTTTCTCCTTGACATTTTGGCAGTTGACCATCCGACCATGTGGGTCGGTCCTGATGCCTTTATTGCAGATACCTAATGTCGAGACGCTCAAATTTTATTAATTTTATTTTCATAATTATTTTGTTGTGATTTAGCTCCGCCCCAGTTCGAAATCAAATTCCGAAACCAAACGGCGAAGAAAGGCGAATCGACAGTTCTCCAGTGCGAAGCGAAAGGAGAGAAACCCATCGGAATTCTTTGGAACTTGAACAACAAACGCCTGGACCCCAAATCCGATAACAGGTAATTTTTAAATCCAAACTTTCGAGTAGAATTTCGGTCGGGTTTTCAATCCCAAATGACCTATTTCGACTGTGGAGAATGAGTGCTTGGTAATTTTGATCTTTTTTCCGACTTTGCGCCTAGCTAATTTCTGCATTTATGCGACATCACAGGCAACTTTCGAGTAGAATTTCGGCCGGGTTTTCAATCCCACGAGTAAACGACCTATTTCGACTCTTGCGAGTGACTGCGTGGCCATTTTGATTTTTTTCGACTTTGCGCCAAACTGATTTCTGCATTTCTGCGACATCACGGAAAATTATGCGGATTTCACAGTTTCGCATTTTGAATGCTTCAGGAATTGCTATGAATCAAGCTATGAATTTTGCGCCCAACCAAATTAAGCATTATGCGACACACATCGCAGGAAATTTTGCGGATTGTATAGTTATTTTGAACTATCCATGAATTTTGCGCCAAACTAAATTAAGCATTATGCAATGCACATCGCAGGAAATTCTGCGGATTACATAGTTATTTTGAACTTTCCATGAATTTTGCGCCTAACTAAATTAAGCATTATGCGACACACATCGCAGGAAATTCTGCGGATTACATAGTTATTTTGAACTATCCATGAATTTTGGGCCTAACTAAATTAAGCATTATGCGACACACATCGCAGGAAATTCTGCGGATTACATAGTTATTTTGAACTATCCATGAATTTTGCGCCAAATTAAATTAAGCATTATGCAATGCACATCGCAGGAAATTCTGCGGATTACATAGTTATTTTGAACTTTCCATGAATTTTGCGCCTAACTAAATTAAGCAGTATGCAACACACATCACAGGAAATTATGCGGATTGCATAGTTATTTTGAACTTTCTATGGACTTTGCGCCAAACTAAATTAAGCAGTATGCAATACACATCACAGGAAATTATGCGGATTGCATAGTTATTTTGAACTTTCCATGAATTTTGCGCCTAACTAAATTAAGCATTATGCAACACACATCGCAGGAAATTATGCGGATTGCATAGTTATTATGAACTTTCCATGAATTTTGGGCCTAACTAAATTAAGCATTATGCAACACACATCGCAGGACATTATGCGGATTGCATGGTTATTTTGAACATTCCATGAATTTTGGGCCTAACTAAATTAAGCATTATGCGACACGCATCGCAGGAAATTCTGCGGATTACATAGTTATTTTGAACTTTCCATGAATTTTGGGCCTAACTAAATTAAGCATTATGCGACACGCATCGCAGGAAATTATGCGGATTGCATAGTTATTTTGAACTTTCCATGAATTTTGGGCCTAACTAAATTAAGCATTATGCGACACGCATCGCAGGAAATTATGCGGATTGCATAGTTATTTTGAACTTTCCATGAAATTTGCGCCTAACTAAATTAAGCATTATGCGACAGGCATCGCAGGAAATTATGCGGATTGCATAGTTATTATGAACTTTCCACGAATTTTGCGGTGAACGAAACATAACAGGAAATTAAGCGGATTGCACGCTTTTAGTTTAGTTTTCGTGAACTTTCATGATCGAATACAGGTTACCCCGAAATCGGTAATTGACCAATTTCCGGTTCCTATATACCACACGTAGGTACTGCCTATCCAACAAGTCAGTCAGTCTAAACAGGGTCATCCAGGTACGGACCATCTTAAAAATAAAATAAAAAATTTATTTGCATTTTCAAAATCCCAAATTCCTTTCCAGATACACAATCCGTGAGGAGATTCTGGAGCACGGCGTCCTTTCAGATTTGAGCGTCAGAAGGACGGAGCGATACGATTCGGCCCTGTTCACCTGCGTTGCAACCAATGCATTCGGTAGTGATGACACCAGCATCAACCTTATTGTTCAAGGTGAGAACATCCTTTGCGTCTCTTTTCGATCCTTCAACCGATCCAAAACACATTTTTCCGGTTTTTGGATCAGAAGTTCGACTGATATCAGATCAGAACGCTGGCCAATTAGTCTTTTCTCATGTTTGAGAATTTTGAATTTCGCTTCTGATGTCCTTCGAGTATAGTGGCGATCGGGGAATCTTGTCAAGAACCCCCAGATTGCTCAAATGGTCAAATGCAGTTTTCTAGTTCGCGGTATAGGGAATCTCCACCAGTAAAGTCAAACAAATCTCCAACAATCCAACAAGACAAATTCCCACAAAAGCTGTGATCTGCTGAAGCCATTTCGGAAGTCCGGCAACTTTGCCCATGATTATTGATTTGTTTTACAAAACAACTTGAAATATCCAATATCAACTATTTCCCAAAACAACTATTTCCCTTTCTACAATATCCACGGGTTTTCTCCCTTTCTGATTTCCCTGCACAATTTTGTCATCTTAATTTCCTCGGGAATTTTGTCCCCATTCTTGGGCTCCACCGGAAATTTTGTCCCCATTTTATCACCTTTGATTTTACCTTTCGTAATGGAATAAACTTTCGTTTTACAGAACCTCCTGAAATCCCGTACGGACTGAAAGTGTTGGATAAATCGGGAAGATCTGTTCAGCTGTCGTGGGCGGCACCGTATGACGGGAATTCACCAATCACAAGATTTTTAATCGAGTACAAAATAGCCAAAGGTAAGCCCTTGGAATGCTTGTAAATACATCTTGCATCAAGGCATTAAAAAAAAACAATTTTAAAACTATTGAACCTGCTTGCCTTGAAGTGAGCGCCTCCGATTCTGGACACCAGAGAATGACGGGTGTCCACCTAAGATTGGGCAGATACGTATATTCCAGTGACAAGTTTTTTGAACCTTGCGTGGATAGCAGGGATCCAGGTCCTCTTGTTTTCAGGGCATTCTTAATGTTGAGATCTTGAAGTATGGGGAATTACTCTATCCCAGTTTAATCAGTCCATGTGTTTATCTTTCCAAACGCCATACATATTCCTTTTAATGCGATTGAAGCTCTCACATGGTCGTTTTGCTGGCCAGTCGATCGCTGATCTTTTATCGTTTGCTCGAAATGGTAGAGTTATCTTCTAAACTTGATGAGATTCTCCGTTTAATTCCAACTTCCTCTTCGAAACCAAACGGAAAATCTCGTCAAGTTAGCATCATGAACTCCAAAGACAACATGTTCTGACTGATTGTGGAGTTACACCAATATCTGAAGAAAACTCATTTTTTCAGCATATTTTTTGTCTTTTTTCCCGAAAATTTAACTGTCAATCTGAGTCATGAATTCAAGTTTTGTGAAATCGTTTAATCTTTCTATGTGACCTTGATTAACAATCGATTTGTTCTTTCGGATTTGTCAATAATGTTATGGCAGTTAGGTCGCAAGACGCCTTTGATTGTGTGTTATTGCACGATCAATTTGTTTGTCTCTTTTCCTCTTCTCTCCAGGTGACTGGGAGAACAACATTGATCGAGTGTTGGTTCCAGGTCAACAGACCGAGGCCGGTGTGTTTAATCTTCGTCCTGCCACCACCTACCATTTGAGAATTGTTGCCGAAAATGAAGTTGCTTCATCTGAACCGTCGGATACTGTCACTATCATCACGGCAGAGGAAGGTAGGCTTGTCGTGGATTAATTTTTGGGTGCTGAGGCTTTGTGTCGGGTGCTGTGTTGTCAGACTATCCCTGAGCTAGTGGCGTGGTCGATGGGCACTCGTTTCTGATGCGAAAGGACCCGGGTTCAATTCCCGTCCAAGTCGCAAAATTTGACGCTGATTGTTCTTTGCATGGCTTCAACGGTTGGTATGTCTGATGCAAAGAAGTATTTGTATGTATGTTGTAAGTGTTCAGACCGAGATAAAACAGGACACAAGACCATGTGAAGGTGAAACCGTGCTGAATGCCGTGACATTCCAGGGGTGTTCAACATGAAAACGTCGTCAAAGGAGAGGAGATCTTTTACCGTTTCTTTTGACACACTTTCTTTTGATTTGAATGCATTTCAGCAATATTGTGTCGTGTTCATCATTCATGATTAGAGCGATTCGAAGTGGTCGCGACCATTTCAGATAATCGGAATTTGGCACACAGCTCGTTCTTTCGGTGGTCGAAAGAAATTCAATACACAGTTTCACATTATTTTCCGAAATCATTTTGTAATTTTTTTTTATTTTGCAGAGAAAAATGAAAGTTGGAACTTAATCCAGTTAATTTCACGCCAATGCGGCCGGAGACGGTCATGCAATTTGAAATTTCATTTGGAACAATCAGCATTGCATATGTCCTTCTTCAACACTTTTTGTTCGCGCGCACTTCATAACACATGCTCTGTATGTTTGTTGTCTGTGAAATGTTTGCGCACTTTCTTTGTTATGGATGTGATCTGCAGACAGATTGGGAATTTGTGAAAATGTGAATGATCCTTGAAAATGTCTTTACGGAACTTTGAATTTCTGAAAAATTTGAATAATCCTAGAAAACCCCTTTTCCGAACTTTGATTTTGTGAAATTTGAATGATCCCAGAAAACCCCTTTTCTGAACTTAAGACTTTTATTTTGCGCTGCACAATATTCGAATACGAAAGTGCCAACATTCATGTGGCTCCCAATTCAAGTATAGATGCTATTTAGGCGCTAATTCACGAGCGAAATGTAATCACTCCGCGACATGCATCTCTTGAAAAATCGGAATGCAGACCTTGGATGCCCAGACCGAGAGCGTATTTTTCTTGTTGAGAGGAAATGGTGACGGAACAACGAAAAGATTCTGAATCAACACAAAAAAAATTAAAATTTAAACGAAAACCCTCGATTGATAGACTGCAGATATTCCAGAATCATTTCAATCTTGTTGCCATTGGTTGCAAAGTTATTCTTGCCGTGATGCTATAAAACACTTGCGGTGTCATGTTTACTCCAATAGCTCCAAGCGGTCCACCACAAGCTATCAAGGTTGAACCAGTCGACCAGTACACATTGAAGGTCAGCTGGAAACCTCCATCTCGTGAGCACTGGAATGGAGAGATCCTCGGCTACTACGTTGGCTACAAGCTCTCATCGTCCGACAAACCCTACCTCTTTGAAACGGTCGAATTCAGCAAGGAGGTCGGCAAGGAGCACCACCTGCAGATTGCAAACCTTAAGACCTACACGCAGTATTCCGTGGTGGTGCAGGCCTTCAACAAGATAGGTGCAGGGCCCATGTCAGAGGAGGTGACCCAGTACAGTGCGGAAGGAACTCCCGAGCAAGCTCCACAAGATGTGACCTGCACTACGCTGACCTCCCAGACAATCAGGATCTCCTGGATATCCCCAGCGCTGAACACTGTCAACGGGATTATCAAGGGCTACAAAGTTGTCTATGGGCCAAGCATGACCTGGTACGACGAGGCGACCAAGGACACCAAGATTTCGTCGTCCAGCGAGACCATCTTGCACGGTCTGCAGAAGTACATGAACTACAGCATGCAGGTTCTGGCGTTCACCTCCGGAGGGGATGGAGTTAAGAGTCAACCTGTTCACTGCCAAACAGAACAAGATGGTAAGACCTGTCAGCAAAATTTGGTCTGCGGACTTCGGCAGTCATTCGGGTTGCGGTTGCCTCGCAGTGTGGATTTTTAACTCATTGTGTGCTGTGCTTCTTCTGATGATTGCAACCCGTGAATATTGTCACGGTAACGCTTTCAGCAAGTTTCAGGTAGCTGACATTCGTACGAGTAGGTGTTGGTGATTTTTGGTTTGTCAGATGCAACATTGATTTCAATTAAATTCAATTCAAATTCATTTTATTTGCGGAGTTTCCTCCGATCAAATATGTACCTACAAGGATAAGCATAAGACAAACAAAGGGATGACAAATAAGGATGACAAATATTGTAGGTGCATAAAATAGTGAATTCAAAACATTTGACGATGATTTGACGTGAGGGACTCTTAAATAGGTCTTTGAAATAAGGTTTCTAAACGACTTCGAAATGTGTTTACCTACGTTCAGCGGAAGAGAAAATAGGGCAGCTAGAAGCTGATTCCAATCGGGGCAGTTCGGCCGAGAAAGGAAAATTTATCAACATCTTTTTTGGATGTCATTGCCCCAATCTTGAAGGGGTAATCATTTTTCGAATTCGATTTTCGATTTGAAATGTTTTCCAGGGTGTTGCAATAATTTTGCACGGTTGGGCTAACTCGTACGTACGAGCATGCAGAGCAGTTCCAGTCCTCCAACATCTACAATTTTCTGAATTGCATCTGCCCTTCTGAAGAGCCTCATGCATGGATAATCCGGTGCACTGTTTAGATAGCCGCCTGCCACTTTTTAAACGTCACTATAATCCCGAATCTTTTTTCTTCTCACAGTTCCTGGTCCTCCGGCTGCTGTCAAAGCCCTTGTCATGTCTGGTGATTCGATTCTGATCAGTTGGAAGTTACCAGACGACCCGAATGGGATTGTTTCGCAATATACCATCTACTATAAGCAAGCAGAGAAAGGGGTTTGTACAGCTCATTCCACTTGAAGATATGAGCTGAGAATGCTTCACACTCTTCCATTTAAATGCACAGAAAAACTTTAATTTCTATGCCGAGAATGAAGTTATCGACCGAGTTTTCATTGTTGAAAGAATTCTGAATTCACTCTGAGCACACTTGGGAGCATTCTTAGCTCATATCTTCAAGTGGAATGAGGAGTAGATACATAAAAGCTGTTATTTTTTCGTGTTTGTGATTTGAAAGCTTGATGTTCTTATTTTTGACAGAAATGACGGATGCCGTAGAGATTAGGAACATGTTTGTTCGAGAAAATTCCACTGCCGGCTGCTAGGGGATATTGCCCGCGCGTAATTTCCTATTTCCATCACACGTAGAAGCCTGCCACATGGGATGGAAAGTATGTGGGAAATTTCTCTTGTCTTAAATAATTTCGTTGCACCAAAAGAATCCATCTCCACATTCAGTTTTTCTGCTTCCATCCCGGCACTAAAACTTCATGGGCTCTGTGCACAGTTTGGGAGACACAGCTTGGGAACCCATCACTTGGTGCACAGTTTCGGGACCCACGGTTTGGGATGAATAGTTTCGGGACCCCATGTTGGATGACACTATGAATCAAGCCACGTTCATGCGCAAGATAAAAGATCATACTGTTTCGAGTTATTCAAAGAAAGGTTCAAAAATGTCGAGTTGAATGAGAACTGTAGATGGTGAGTGGTATGCCTGGTGGCCTGTTAAGTCTTCTGTGATATCCGGAAAAAACATGTTTTGACTTGTCTCGGATGGTACAGTCACAGGATCAATGATGAATCCGTTAAAACAAGTTCCTAGATTGGATCAACGGAGTCATTATTGTTTCTGTGAATGTATGTACAGCGGCGAGAAAATTAATTGGACCACACATGGTGACGTTTCCTCTGGGTTTTTGGGGAAATCTTGAACCCATTGAAATTGGCGTTCCATCACTGATTTGATGCATATTTCTGTGCAACAAAATCCGATTTCTTGAACCTGAAATCACCACGATTCTCTTAGTTTTCCCTGAAATATCGAAAAACCAGCAGCAACTGATGGCATAAGTAATTTTCTCGCCACTGTACACGACGACATTCATGCAACTCCGTTCATGTCCCACAACTCCGTTCATATCGTGCAAAGACGTGCATTCCTTCAACTCCGTTCTTGACAATTGCCATAAGATCATTCACCATTTTCGCTCTCTCATTCTTCACGATCGGATCAAGTTGGCCATGGTAGAATGAAAAAGCCATTTTTTAGGAGTTGAACCATTTTTATTCACGATCGTATCAGGTAAGCCACTGTAGAACAAAAAAGAACACGAACTTTTCAATCAATGCATGTGGATACGCGATCTTCGGGGACTTATTCGGGACATTTTGGCGGACACCAAACATTGGGTTGGCAACAAGAAATATGCAGTGATGGAGGGGTTAGGTCAGGTTTGGTAAGGAGAGGCAAACCGAAAATCACGTCTGAGAAGTTAGTTCTACCGAATATAGTTGCTGATTGCTAAGTTTTACCAAAAGAACAGCGCTATGAACAAATCTCGATTTTTCTTTTGACAGGGTGAACCAAAGAGTCAGAAGATTCCACCATTTCAAATGTCATTCGAGGCTTCGCATCTGAAGAAGAAGTTGAACTATGAATTTTGGGTGACTGCATCGACAACGATTGGTGAAGGACAGGCTTCGAAATCTGTCACATTATCACCGAGCAATCGAGGTGGGTGGGCCGTTTGAAAAAAAACGGAATCTACGTGTATGTCTTTGAAATGAGGGCAAACCATCCTGAAGATCCTTCAACCGTCATCCTTTCTTCCTACGACTTCTTGCTAGAACCGTTATCGGCTCTTGTCTTGAATTTTTTTTTGTCTTTGTTATTTATGAAGAGAAAAACATTTCAAACGATTTTGTAAAAAACTCACCAATGCGAAACACTTGGCAGTCCATTTTTGCCAGAAGTTGTCCATTTCACAGAAATTGTCCATTCATCAGAGCATAGATTCGATGTGTGGATCCTCACCAAGAAAACCATAGATATATTCAATCCCTAGACAAAAATCGCAGATGCCGAACGAAGGCATCGCATATTGCAAGAAGAGAAAAAAGACAAATAATGTAAATGATAACAAATTTCCAGACTAGAGCCGTAGAAAGGGTTCTTGCCTAGAGCTGAAAAAATACGTTCCAGCAACAAGTTCGAGAAAGGAAGGATGACGGCTGAAAGGACTTTAAGGACAGTTAGTCCTTATTTCTCATACTCGCCGCATCCAAAGTCCATGCACACTTGGTCTGTGATCAGTTAACTTTATGTTGTGAATGGAACATTCACAAATTTTGCTTTATTTTTACCTTTTAGGAGATCAACCGTGCAAATCTTCGTTTCTGTAGCTGGAACATTTAAATGTGTTTTTTGTCCCGCATACAAGAAATAACTTGCGCGCGAATGATCATTCTCAAGAATTCCGAACAAGAAAAATCAAAATGGGAACCATTGCTTTCGTGACAAACAACTGACGTGCTTGGCAGCAATCTGCACTTTGACTTTTTGATAATTTCTCTCACGAATGTGCCATGTTTCGTAAAATCTATATCCAATAAACAAATCTGGGCATTGCTTCTCTTCCCTCTTCGATGGGGTCAAAAATTTTGAAACGGCTGGAGCTCGTAAGCTCTTAATGTAATTTTGGCTATGTTGGTTTGGATGGGTTGTTTGGATTCCTTAGGTTGGTTAGGTTAGGATAGGTTAGGTTAGGTTTAGGGTTAGGTTAGGTAAAGTTAGGTTGGTTAGGTTAGGTTGGGTGAGGTTAGGTTGGGTATGTTGAGTTTAGCATGCTTTTCGGCAAATTAGGAGCTTACGAGCTCCAGCCGCTAGTACTGCTTCTTTGGGTACTGCTTCTCTGCTGTGGGGTTCAAACAAATTTGGACACTGCCTCACTCCAATGGGGGTCAAACAAATTTGGGCGCTGATTCTCATCTTTGGCGGTCAAACAAATTTTTTGGCACTGCTTCCCTTTCACGGGGGCCAAACAAATTTGGTAACCGCTTTGCTTCTATTGGGGTCAAACAAACTTGGGCACTGATTCTCATCTATGGCGTGCAACCAAATTTTTTTAGGCACTGCTTCTCTTCCATGGGGGTCAAACAAATTTGCTGACCGCTTTGCTTCTATGGGGGTCAAACAAATTTGGGCCCTCTGATTCTCATCTGTGGCGGTCAACCAAATTTTTAAGCACTTCTCTTCTCTGGAGGGTCAAACAAATTTGGACACTGCTTCTCTTGGGGTCAAAAAATTTGGGTACTGCTTCTCTGCTCTCGGGATCAAACAAATTTCGGCACCGCTTCTTTTCCATGGGGGCCAAACATATTTGGGCACTGCTTCTCTTCCATGGGAGTCAAACAAATTTGGGCACTGCTTCTCTTCTATGGGGGTCAAACAAATTTGGGCACTGCTTCTCTTCTATGGGGGGTCAAACATATTTGGGCACTGCTTCTCTTCCATGGGAGTCAAACAAATTTGGGTACTGCTTCTCTTCTATGGGGGTCAAACATATTTGGGTACTGATTCTATTCCATGGCGGTCAAACAGATTTGGGCACTGCTTCTCTTGGGGTCAAAAAATTTGGGTACTGCTTCTCTGCTGTCGGAATCAAACAAATTTCGGCACCGCTTTTCTTCCATGGGGGCCAAACATATTTGGGCACTGCTTCTCTTCCATGGGAGTCAAACAAATTTGGGCACTGCTTCTCTTCTATGGGGGTCAAACATATTTGGGTACTGATTCTATTCCATGGCGGTCAAACAGATTTGGGCACTGCTTCTCTTGGGGTCAAAAAATTTGGGTACTGCTTCTCTGCTGTCGGAATCAAACAAATTTCGGCACCGCTTTTCTTCCATGGGGGCCAAACATATTTGGGCACTGCTTCTCTTCCATGGGAGTCAAACAAATTTGGGCACTGCTTCTCTTCTATGGGGGTCAAACATATTTGGGCACTGATTCTCTTCCATGGCGGTCAAACAAATTTGGGCACTGCTTCTCTTAGGGTCAAAAAATTTGGGTACTGCTTCTCTGCTGTCGGGATCAAACAAATTTCGGCACCGCTTCTCTTCCATGGGGGCCAAACATATATGGGCACTGCTTCTCTTCCATGGGAGTCAAACAAATTTGGGCACTGCTTCTCTTCTATGGGGGTCAAACATATTTGGGCACTGCTTCTCTTCTATGGGGGGTCAAACATATTTGGGCACTGCTTCTCTTCCATGGGAGTCAAACAAATTTGGGTACTGCTTCTCTTCTATGGGGGTCAAACATATTTGGGTACTGATTCTATTCCATGGCGGTCAAACAGATTTGGGCACTGCTTCTCTTCTATGGGGGTCAAACAAATTTGGGCACTGCTTCTCTTCTATGGGGGTCAAACATATTTGGGCACTGATTCTATTCCATGGGCGTCAATCAAACAAATTTGGGCACTGCTTCTCTTCGATGGGGGTCAACCATATTTGGGCACTGATCTTCCATGGCGGTCAAACAAATTTGGGTACTGCTTCTGTTCTCTAGGGTCAAACAAATTTGAGCACTGCTTCTCTTCTGTGGAGGTCAAACTAATTTGGGCACTGCTTCGCACTCAACCAAATTTGGGCACTGCTTCCTTCTGTTAGGGGTCAAACAAATTTGGGCACTGTACTTCCCTTCAATAAGGTGGGCACTTTTTTCATTGGATCCCAAAGCAGCCATTTGCAATCAGCTGATCACAATTTCTTCACAGTTTTCTGCTTGCAAAAAAGTCAGATTTTGTCAGATATAATTCGGCACCATTCGAGTTTGGTTGAACTGAACTATTGAGTTCTATCATGGATGGTAAATCGTGGAATTCTTTTACAAGAGCATACTGGTCTTTGCGGACACCCTTTGACAACAGGCATGTCAGAAGAGAGGGGTGAAAGTTTCATCGTGTTACTCTAGCACCAGATGGTGTCATTTTTGGGGGTCTCTTTGGTCATCAGGTCAATTTGGTTGTGGTGTCTGTGGGGATTCAACAGTTCTCAACTGCTGACTCTATCAATTGAATTTGATGTGTGTTTTTCCAAGGACCAAAAAGGACCCAGAGAATGCACGCCACTACACGAATCTCAGAAGAATCCAGAGATGCTAATTTTGTACAGTAGTGACAACAAAATAAATGTCGTCAACATGTGTTTTTCCATTGAACCGTCGCCCCTAAATTTTTCCTTTCTTTGTTTTCCTTCCTTTCTTTGTCCTCGTGAATAACAAAAAAACAAACTGGACGATGGGGGTCAAACAAATTTGGGCACCACTTCTCTTCGATGGTGGTCAAACAAATTTGGGCACCGCTTCTCTTCTATGGTGGTCAAACAAATTTGGGCACCGCTTTGCTTCTATGGCAGTCATACAAACTCCAGAGGTGCTAATTTTGTACAGTAGTGACGAAACAAAATAAATGTCAACATGTTTTTTTCCATTAAACTGTCGCCCCCGAAATTTTTCCTTTCTTGTTTTCCTTCCTTTCTTTTACCTTTTGTACAGGCGGTAGAAATAAAAGTGCCAAATTGCAACAAAGCATTCTTGAGATGTCAGATTTTGATCTCGGTTAAAAGAGGATAGTTAATATCTGCAGCGTGGAGTTTTTGCTTCGTGTATGTGAAAGGTTCTGTTCGCTTCGAGATGTCAGTGCAATGTTGGAAAGAAATTTAGAATCCACCCCCGCAGAATGCCAAGAACCCTGTCATTGATTAAGGTTTGCTTTTGCTGCGCTTTTGAAGGCTGAGGAATTTCGCCTGTGCCCATCATTTCATCACCACGATTGTTTCTCTTTTCATTTCAGTACCTGCCAAGATTGCATCGTTTGACGGCAGCTTCATAGCAACGTTCAAAGAGGATGTCCGCCTACCTTGCCAGGCTGTCGGGATGCCAACGCCTCAGATGCAGTGGTTGGTCAAAGGTGCTCCTCTGGTGCCGAGCGAACGGTTGAGGTTACTGCCGGAGGGATCTCTTCTGATCAGGGAGGTCACTAGGGGTGATGCTGGAGAGTATGCTTGCCTGGTGGAAAACCAATTTGGTCAAGATATGGTGACACATCAACTGGCTGTTCATGGTATGGAATTTCCCTGTTTGTCTTCCTGTAGAAATTAAATTGTCCCGACTGATTTTCAAACGGGCCACGGAGCGCACCGCACAAGGCATTGCAGAGTCCAGAATTTTGCGTGGGGAATTTAATGTTAAACCTAGTGGAAATAATTAACTAGATTTTATTCGTGATATTTCTCGGTTCTCCCCAACTTGTTGACAAGGGTCCGGTGACAGGGATACAGCAGACTGAGGAAGAATTTTTTCCATTTTTTCAGCCGGATTTTTTTCCATTTCTCCGAGTTTGGTTCGGGTAGGTTAGATTAGGATATAGTTTATGACAGGTACAACCGAGAGCTCCCTCCACGCCAAAACTCCATCCAAAACTGCATTAGTTCGCTTCCACATCAGTGATGGAAGTGACTAAAACGCTGAACCTGCTTGCCCTGCTTGTCGTGTTGGTAATGGCCAATTTAGGGTTTGGTATGGTTAGGTTAGGTTAGTTTAGGTTAGGATAACCTAATCTAGCAATAAATTAACTTATTTAACCATTACCAGCAGGACAAGCAGGTTTCCAGCAGGACAAGCAAGACAAGGAGGTTCAGCGTTTTAGTCACACCCTCTCAGTCCCCCGATCCGCTGGCAACCTTATTGACAGAATGAAATCTGCCAGGCACTGTTTGACCCTTCAGAACTGAGTTTCACTGGTGCCAGGAGTAATTTATTTGAAGGTTTGAGCGGACTTGCTGGATTAGCTGTTTAAAGCTTCGAACAATTAAACGAAGCGATGTTCTCACAACAGTTTTGAAAGTTTCTTTACAGGTCATTTCGGATGACTCTTTCGGCCATATTCCCATTGCAGCTCTCCCTCTGGTTCAATTCAACAGACGCATGCATCTTTTGCAACATGCATGGAAATAAAATTTTCCGAAAACAAATCGATTCATTGAAGATTATTGAGTTGAATTTGAGGTTGAGTTGCGATGGGAAAATGTGGCCGTTTGACTGTTAGCTCGGGATTCATCTCACAAACGATGAAGATTATTGAGTTGAATTTGAGGTTGAGTTGCGATGGGAAAATGTGGCCGTTTGACTGTTAGCTCGGGATTCATCTCACAAACGATGAAGATTATTGAGTTGAATTTGAGGTTGAGTTGCGATGGTAAAATGTGGCCGTTTGACTGTTAGCTCGGGATTCATCTCACAAACGATGAAGATTATTGAGTTGAATTTGAGGTTGAGTTGCGATGGGAAAATGTGGCCGTTTGACTGTTAGCTCGAGATTCATCTCACAAACGATGAAGATTATTGAGTTGAATTTGAGGTTGAGTTGCGATGGGAAAATGTGGCCGTTTGACTGTTAGCTCGGGATTCATCTCACAAACGATGAAGATTATTGAGTTGAATTTGAGGTTGAGTTGCGATGGGAAAATGTGGCCGTTTGACTGTTAGCTCGGGATTCATCTCACAAACGATGAAGATTATTGAGTTGAATTTGAGGTTGAGTTGCGATGGGAAAATGTGGCCGTTTAACTGTTAGCTCGGGATTCATCTCACAAACGATGAAGATTATTGAGTTGAATTTGAGGTTGAGTTGCGATGGGAAAATGTGGCCGTTTGACTGTTAGCTCGGGATTCATCTCACAAACGATGAAGATTATTGAGTTGAATTTGAGGTTGAGTTGCGATGGGAAAATGTGGCCGTTTGACTGTTAGCTCGAGATTCATCTCACAAACGATGAAGATTATCGAGTTGAATTTGAGGTTGAGTTGCGATGGGAAAATGTGGCCGTTTGACTGTTAGCTCGAGATTCATCTCACAAACGATGAAGATTATTGAGTTGAATTTGAGGTTGAGTTGCGATGGGAAAATGTGGCCGTTTGACTGTTAGCTCGGGATTCATCTCACAAACGATGAAGATTATTGAGTTGAATTTGAGGTTGAGTTGCGATGGGAAAATGTGGCCGTTTGACTGTTAGCTCGGGATTCATCTCACAAACGATGAAGATTATTGAGTTGAATTTGAGGTTGAGTTGCGATGGGAAAATGTGGCCGTTTGACTGTTAGCTCGGGATTCATCTCACAAACGATGAAGATTATTGAGTTGAATTTGAGGTTGAGTTGCGATGGGAAAATGTGGCCGTTTGACTGTTAGCTCGGGATTCATCTCACAAACGATGAAGATTATTGAGTTGAATTTGAGGTTGAGTTGCGATGGGAAAATGTGGCCGTTTGACTGTTAGCTCGGGATTCATCTCACAAACGATGAAGATTATTGAGTTGAATTTGAGGTTGAGTTGCGATGGGAAAATGTGGCCGTTTAACTGTTAGCTCGGGATTCATCTCACAAACGATGAAGATTATTGAGTTGAATTTGAGGTTGAGTTGCGATGGGAAAATGTGGCCGTTTAACTGTTAGCTCGGGATTCATCTCACAAACGATGAAGATTATTGAGTTGAATTTGAGGTTGAGTTGCGATGGGAAAATGTGGCCGTTTAACTGTTAGATCGGGATTCATCTCACAAACGATGAAGATTATTGAGTTGAATTTGAGGTTGAGTTGCGATGGGAAAATGTGGCCGTTTAACTGTTAGCTCGGGATTCATCTCACAAACGATGAAGATTATTGAGTTGAATTTGAGGTTGAGTTGCGATGGGAAAATGTGGCCGTTTGACTGTTAGCTCGGGATTCATCTCACAAACGATTGAATTTGATGCATGTTTCATCAAAGTGCACGAATTGTTCTTTCCTCAATAAAATGACCACTGAACTTTGCGGTTTTAACCGGGCTGCTACCAAAGTGTGTTTTCCTCCACCGGTCAGAGAGTAGCTTTCGATTTTTGGCGCTAAGCAGAAACTGTCAAGATGGCCTGTATAGTGGCGGCGGAAAAAGATTACTCATACATGTGTTTTTCCCATCTAACTGTTGCCTCCGAAACTTTTTTTTTTCCTTCTTTTTACTCTTATGCAGGCGGCAGAAATTGAAGCGCCAAATTGCAACGGAGCTTTCTAGGGGTGTCAGATTTTGACATTAGTGATGAAAGAGGATCTTTTATTTCTACAGCATGGAATTTTTGCTAAAATCTCAAGAATGGAAATTTTTCACATGTATGGGTAATCTTTTTCCGCCGCCAGTATACTTAAGATGACCTGCGCCATGAGGAGGCCAGTCGAGAGGCGGCGGAGGCGCCCCAAATCGGAAGGCGGCGGAGACGCCCCAATCGGGAGGCGGCGGTAGCGCGCGCTTTCGAAGTGCTGGCCAGAGTGCTCACAAGCACATGGCGTTCCGCTCAAAAGTCTTTTCCTTGTCAACTGCAATATTTTTTTCGGTTTTTTTTCCAGCTCCACCTCACCCTCCAACGTTGATCCTTCTGTCGAGTACTTCCTCATCGATTTCTGTCCGAGTTAAACCCCAACACGATTCGATCACCCCTCTCCACGGCTACACCCTGCATTACAAACCGGAATTTGGTGACTGGGAGACGGTACATGTTGGTCCACAAGTGCAGGATTACACACTGGAGAACATGTGGTGCGGAACCAGATACCAGGCTTACATCTCTGCTTACAACAAGTGAGTATGCTATTCTTTTTGCGCTTCCTGTCCCCATCATCCTCGACTCTGATTATTTTATAGCGAGTTCTAATCCTTTTTCTCGAGTGTGTATTGACAAACTTTTAATGATAAGCAATTTGATCACATGTGGCCTGAATACAGAAAGGTCGAACGCCCGCACGTTTTGCTTACATCCTCTGTGTCGGTGGAATTCCTCCAAGTTTTGGAAGACGGAATTTTCAACGACTCTTCCAGAAAGGCAAAAAAACATCTGGGGAGGAATGGCGTACCTAGTCTAATAAAATCTGCTGCATGGAATCCTGCCTGCAGATCGCGGCTGATTTATGAGCGTCGTGTCTGGAATATGCTAAATCTGTCCAATATTATTTTATTGTTTCTACGGACGGCCTTTTTGGGTGGCAGAGAAGGTCTTTGAGGCTAATTCTTGCGGCCGTATTCGCCATTGCAATTCTGCCTCAGGTTCAACTCAGATGCAGCTTTGCAGCACAAGTCATGACCAGGAGAAAAACAAATCAAATAGAAATACGAATCAGTAGCATAAAAGAAAGAAAATACAAATCAAGGGAATGAAAGCGCATGATCATAAAACGAATTGTAAGGCATGAAAAGATCACAAAGGAACAAATTGCAGGATGTGCGAGAAGAGGGACACCAACTGAAAATTATGCGGGAATAGCATCAGATTCATTCCGGACACTCGAAATCAATGGTGAGCTGTGCGGAAGGCTGTTCCAGCATGATACAGCCAATGGAAAAAGGAACTTTTATAAGATCAAAAATATAAGTCATAGAAATGAAAGTTTCACGATTCATCGGCGACATTTCTGTTCTGTATCTTCACATCCCACCTGCGAAACAAAAATGCACGAAAACATGAGGCGCCCCAGGACTTTGACCCATACTTCATGTGGAATGACTTCCCACAAAAAATAGATTAAG
The DNA here is from genome assembly GCA_030068105.1 of Sinentomon sp. SZTP_YWyxl. Classification (NCBI taxonomy): domain Eukaryota; kingdom Metazoa; phylum Arthropoda; class Protura; order Sinentomata; family Sinentomidae; genus Sinentomon; species Sinentomon sp. SZTP_YWyxl. Next base: position 66,278 of record JASGXE010007218.1, read on the forward strand.
ATTTTCACTAGAGATGGCAGCACATACATCACTTCACGAGTTCGATATTTGCATTTTGTATTCGCGTCATATGTCTGACAGAGGTCGCTTCCGCGCAGAGCCGCATATTCTTGAAGCATTTTCCTGAATGTGCACTGCCGATATTTTGATATTCTCGACGCAGATCTTTCACATGATTGAACACGAAAATTTATCATTAAATTTAGCTTATTCCGGACTGAAATTCTGACTGGTCGATTTTGGTTTGGTGAGCAATCCGGTTCCAATGTGGTTAACTTATATTTGAAGGTGCAGCGATTAGCTGCATCAAATGTTTCCAAAAATTCAGAGTTTCTTCGTGGAACTTGTGGGCAAGGGAGATGGACATCCTGTGCTCTATCCGTCCAAAGCCTGTCGGCCGAAATTGCATCATGGCATTGGTCACGATATTTTCATTGGCGTAATGGCATTCTGCTTACGAGTGGTTGGTAAAATGTCATTCAGCCACAGTGAAAATATTGTGAAATCGCTTGAGGGTGGTATACATATATTATGTGATGAAAAAAGCCTGCACTTGTTTCTTCAGTGAAAGCCCCTATAATTGTTAAATGTTTGAGAGATCCAATTGCTCCAACAACAATTTCGCAAACGCGCCCAGGAATTCCCCCTAATTTTCCTTTCTGCACTGAATACGTGGATTAAAAATTAAAAATTTATAACTGGAACCACCGCTGGTTCCCCGCCCACGAAATCATGAGACAAAGTCCCGTGTCATTTTAGAAATAAAACCCAACGCCAATGGATTGACGCGCAAACGTTCAGTGCACCAGGCACCACGTCATAACAATTTTAAAACAGGGACAATTATGATCAATGGATGGCAAATTGCCAACATGGGAGGCGCGTCAAAAGCCACATAAGGCGGAGGTAGGTAGCAACCAATGTTGCGGTAAAATTGCCATGGGGCAATGTGATCCAATTTTTCCCAAGGGTGAGGCAAAAAGGGCAAATTTGTTATTTTAAAATGCCGGCCAGTTAAAAAAATAATAAAATAAAAAATAACAGGAAAAAAACAACAACAAACTCAATGAAATCAAGATTGGTGTCAAACCTTGTCATTTGTCCGGTCATTGAAAAATATCAGCCGAAGAATCATGTCATATCCACATTAAAAATTGCCAGAATGAACGTGGAATAAAGTGAACCTAACAAAATGTGCAGTTGTGCATAAAAATTCACAAACAGAAATTCCCTTGAAATGTGTTGGTAAAAGAAAGAAAGTGGGGGAAGCAAATTAGAAAAATGACAAAAACGGACTACCTACCTAGGTTTTTGTAATTGGGTCTAATCATTAACCGAGGAATCTAGCCTGGAGTGAACTATCTGAATGAATTGCTTCTCTGAGATATTTAAAACTTCTGGGAGGAGATGCAATCTGTTCCACACAATGAGGTATTGCATGAAAAATGCATGCCGATCCACATTTTTCGAAACTATAGGAGGGACAAATGATAAAAAACCGCCTGCCCTTGTAGGAAGTGTATTTGTTTTGAAGCTCCAAGGTCCATCACCCCAACCCCCACATCTGTTTATGCATTTCCTGAAAGAAGAGAGACCATGCAAAACTCTTCGGAGTTCTAGTGTTTCCCAACCAAGATCATTGATGAGGGAGGTGACACTCATATCAAACGAAAAATTGCCCGAGACAAATCTTGCAGCTCGCCTCTGCACAGCCTCAAGTGCATCAATGTGGCACCTCTGAAATGGAGCCCAGGAAGTTGTGGAATATTCCAAAATGGACCTAACAGTTGAGAAATACAAGATGGTTTTCAGAGATAATGCAAGCTGGCTTTTAGGCTGGCTTTGAAAAATTACATTTGTCATTTTGATTGTTGTTCACAATACATTTACTTTCATAAGTCTCTTTTGATTGTGGGTACCACAGCCATGTATAACTACTGTTATAGGCATTCCCATGGTAATTTTGAAACGGGTGAGGGGCGGAGAAAAGTCGGGAGAGAGCAAGCAAAATTGTTGACTTTTGGTCGCGTCAGCGGACAACATTCTTTTGCGGTCGCGCATGAAGACTTCTTGGCATATCTCCGAAAGTTTTCATCCGATTTCAATATGTTCGGGGTTTTTAGAAAGGGGACAAACTCGGGCTTCTTTCCCGGAAAGCAGAAATCAAACCGTTTGCAAATTTCTGCACAGTCGCGCTGTGAAACCGATTGAAATTGTAAAATGAGGAGAGTTTTGACCGTGGGTTTGGCAAATCTTTGGTCCATGGCCCGACTCTCGAACCAGCTAGGTGGGTGCCGTCGCGGACTTTATTGTTGAGCATAAAATGAGTTTTAAGAACATACCAAACACTTTGGTATTCGGTGTCGGGGTTCCCAGAAACCACTAAAACGGCCGACACTTTTTCACGTGGAAAAAGGTCAATTTAGTTTCACAATGCGATTGCGCGTCTGTTTGCCAGCCGTTTGACATTTTCCTCAGAGAAAATATAAAGCCTGTTTCGTCCTCTTTTCCAATAACCCCAACCTTGTTCAAATCGGATGATAACTTTCCAAGATACAGCGAGAAATCCGCGAGTGAGTGGATTCCAAAAACGTCGCTTTGGATTCGATGAAAGGAAACAAAATGGCCGCGGATTTGAGCCCACATTTGTGTTGTGGGCTCAAATTTTACCGATGTTTCTACCGATGTTTCCCATTTAAAATGCCAAACTGTTATATACAGGGCTGTGGTAGGTACCTAATAGGTTTTTATTCACTTCTTTTTTTAGCATTGGCACAGGTGAATCATCCGAACCGCTGGTTATCAGGACAAAGGGTGCAAAACCAGGTGTACCAGAAGCACAGAGATTTATCGAAGTGTCAGCAAACAGTGTCACACTGCACCTGAATGCGTGGTCTGATGGAGGTTGTCCAATGCTGTATTTTGTCGTGGAATATAAACAAAGGTTATTATGGGAAACACCTTTTTTCAACATTTGATGAAGCTGTTTGTGTGATGATGTTCAACGATTTGTGCGTTTATGACCGATAAGTCATGCATGACAAGCTCGCTGATCTATTTGATCTATATGCACCACAAAGAGAGATCGGATCTGGGTAAAACATTTACATATATTTCTCCAACTACTGCCGCATTTGACCGCATCGGTCCACCAACAGACTTTCCCGTTCGACGGTTTTGGTGCGCAAACTTACAGGATTGGGACTCAAACTCAGCTTCCGCTTTTGCGATCAACGAGAGGTCGTCTAATTCCTGCTGTAAAACCAGCAGGGTTATGATTTTTGGCCCAAAATGTATCTCTTTCATTTCATGCATTCGTAAAAAAGACACTATCTGGAAAGTACCACAAGGGGTGTGATGATGTCATCAGCCCTTGAAACATCCATCCGCCATCGAATCTGACAGCAGTTGGATGATCCCACATCGATACCACCACGGGGCACGTCCTTAAAAGTTTTGGCTTCCGCTTTATTTGATTCCCTCGAACGCCCATAGTTACCACGCAGCAGGTGTTGGGGCAATAAGAAAGGTTGAAAGCGCAAATGGGTTTGCAATTTATGTTCACATTTCATCGTTGCTTGCAGCCCAGCTCTTGTAAAAATATAAAAAAAACATTTTCACTAAAAAGTTAAAAATACTTTTAACTATAATCGAAAAAAAAACTTCCAACTAAAAATACTAAAAATACTTTCAACTAAAACATTAAAAATACTTTCAACAAAACACTAAAAATGCTTTCAACTAAAAATACTAAAAAATACTGAAATTCTTTCAACTAAAGAAATACTAAAAAAAAACTTTCAACTCTCATGTTTTGATGCATTTGTTCTGCTGCGCGAACGAACGAAGGGCCTGAAGTGGCTCAGTGAGAACACAATGACTAACAATATACCTACAGGAAGACTGTTTCTCCAATTTACTGTTCAAATTTTGTTCTATTTTTCCACACCAAATGTAAGTATAGCTATACTGTTATAAACTGATCAGAAGAGTCAGCAGAACAGAAAGTGTGGAGCATTCCTTTTTTGGCATCATCGTGGCCTATACATCCCCTTTTCTTTTGTGGTTTTCGCTTAGACATCAACAAGAATGGACTCTAGTTTCCAACAATGTCAAGCCTGGTGGTAACTTCGTCGTCTTGGATCTCACCCCGGCCACTTGGTACCACCTACGAGTTACATCCCACAACAATGCAGGATTTGCAGTCGCCGAGTACGAATTCGCAACCCTGACAGCTACAGGAGGCAAGTTGCTTAGTGTTTTGGACGATTGCGAATCCGATTCGCCATTGCTGGATTACTTCTCAAAAATAATTCTTTACCC
>JASGXE010007219.1:0-74301 GCA_030068105.1 Sinentomon sp. SZTP_YWyxl
TGCTGTCATCATTGGCCAGCACGCTAATTTAGCCTTATCAAGGAAAATAGGTAGGATACATCAACAACTGGCACATGATAATACGGCATGACACACATTTCAACAACAAAAAATTCAAGAATGGATAAGGTAATGCAGGACAACTTTTCCATGGATGGTGTTTTTTTTTTTTTTTTTTTTTTTTTTTTTGACTGTTGGCCATAATCATATTTTTTTGGCCATTTTTTCAAATTGTCACGTCAATTGATCCTGACCACTGTGGCAAACTGGCAACAGTGTTGGTTTCAGTGTGGTCAGGTTGACGCTAGGTGAAACTATACGTAAGGCTTGATTTTGTAAGTCATGTAGGCCTAACATAGGTAGTTTTTATAACAGAACAAGCTAGAAATTAGAATTTGTCATATCGTACTCTAATTAATATCTTTGTAATCAAGTGGCACAAAATGATTTTTTAATGTGTTCTTAAAATTTTCAAAATGGGTGTCCTTTTTGTGAAATCCGGTAATTCTAACCATAATTTTATTAATCTAAATTTTAGAGAACTTTTCCCATATTCTGAATAAACTTCAGGTAGGCTACCTACCTAATATTGGTATGTTTTATTTATTATTGCTGGTTATCGATGCAGTTACCTGCCAATTCATAAAGCCAGTCTCCATTTTTCCATAATGAATTTTGTAGGCTAGTTTGGCAAGATTATGGGCCTATACAATAAGTCCGTTATCCATATATGTCTAGGATATTTAATTAGAATGAAGTAATTACGTGTACCTATGTGTGGCCCTGGACAGAATTGGCCTTCTTTCTGTGTGTGGATTTAGCCTAATTGAAATTAAACGAACAATAAACTGAAGAAAAAAGAACTTCTGGCTTTCATCGTCATTAGTTCCAAAATGAGCAGTGAGGCCATGCCTCATCTCTCTTCCACTGCATCCCCGCTCACAAAGCGATTGTTACTTTAAGTGATTGCTATAAAGCGATTGGAAACAATTGTTTCTTTGAGATCTTCAATCCCAGCCATTTGGGAAAAAACACATTTCCCACGTGGGTTTTTGCTCGATAGGATTGAGATTGATAGCCTGTTTCAATAAGGTCCAGACATGGCCAATGTGGATTCACATCTGCTCTTTAAAAGAGCAGTCAGGGATGTTTTGGACAACTGGACAGTATTAAAACTGGCTGTGGAGAGTCAGATGGGTGGCCGTGACAGTGCCATTATAGCAGAGTGGATGATGGAGACGACCTGGCATCTCTTTCGTGCAAAACATGATGTTGATATCATGGGGGTGGTGGACTACTTGTCTGATACCATGTGTGATGTCATGTGTGACGATGGATCGCCTGAAGAGGTCGGTGCTAAACTATGTAATTTCCACAGATTGTGCCTTGAGAACAAGACAGAGGATATGCTGTCCAGAATAACAGCACTTCTGAAGTGTAGCCTCCAATTCTGCCATAGAAGTGAAGATGATTCAGATAGTGAGCGTGAGAAGGCTACTTCTACATGAACTGAATATCAAGAACAGAATAGGGGCACTGCGAGCACACGGATCGAACTCCAGTGCAATGGAAGTTGACAACAGGGAGAGTGGTGAAAGCAGTGATGGTTGGACAACGGTTGGCAGAGGCAGGAAGTGATCACAAGTAACCTGAATTTGGTTGCCTAATTTTTATTGCCAGAGTGTTAAATGTTTTAAAAAAATTACCCACAGAAAATTCTGATTAAAGTTAAAAAAAAATAAAATAAAAAATAAAAAGGCATTGCTTGCCCGAGAAAGTTTGCAGATTCTGGTCAGATCGTGGCCAACACCACAACTTCACATGGATGTCCAGACATGCATTTCCAAAACACTTCTCAGTTTTCATATCCAAGGTTACCTAATTCCTAGTGACTGCTTTGAGACTGTCCTTAATCAGGAACTGATTTCTGATAGCCTGATTGATTATAAACCAGCAGGATATTTTTAATTTTAGTGCTCCGGAGCAGTCTTGAATGAAATCAATAGATTATCATGCATGCTTATCTGCTCTTTCTTTGGCATAAGTAGCCATTAAAATTTATTCTGGTCTTTAACATCTGCTTCCATTGGAAGGGTGCTGGCATCTCATTTCAGAGGTCAGCCATGGAGAGCTGCCCACTGGACAAGAAGACTATTCAAGTTAACAAAGGCAATGACATAAAACGAGTCCCGGCCTTGGTGAGTTTTGTTTTTAACAAATGTTTCATTGTCGTTTTGATTCATTTCTCATGACCATCCAACCTGTGCTGCAGAAAATGGTGAAATAGGTACATCCAGTGAGGACCAAAAATTGCAGCACATGCGGGACAAACAAGAAATCTCCATGCACAGACCAAGACCAGTTCCATTGTTGGAAGTCGCTCTTTTTGATCTTGGTACTCAATGTACACAATGCCCAGTGGAGTCAGATATACAGGAAAAGTACTCTGCATGTGTCATTTTTGGGCTCCTTTTTGGAGGTTGCTGGAAGGTCTGCAAGCCAAAGCTTTAACGCTTAAGTGGCCCAGTGTGGTGATGGCAGCTGTGCTTTGATGGTTATAAAATGATCGCATTACTATGATGAAAGGTGGGCTTGCCCTCGGCTGCCATCTCATCTGGACAGGTACTTACTCATTCCTGCATGACCAACTTTTTACAATTTTCTATTTTACCTGTTGTCTAATGCCTGATTTGATGATAAGCTTGAGCAATGTTCGTATGTTTGCTGGGCCACAAGCAAAAATATTTGGGGAGGGGGTTCTTCCATCTTCATAACTTTCTTAGAATGACTGGACTGGCTGGTGGAATGTAGGTACCCACTGAATCCCACTGCTGGCTTGTTTAAAAAATTCTCCAAGAGACTCCAAATTACTGTAGGTATTGTGTAGGATTATAATTGTGCAGTTATATGTGGGCCAGTCTGCCTGCAAAAGAATCAGCATGTCGGTAAATAAATACCTGCATGCATGGGACCTAGCCTATATATGGGTACCTAAGCAATGTATCTCGATGCATAGCTTGTACCTTCCCTGCTATCTATGTATGTAGGTAGGTACTACCCACCTATCTTGAACACGAGATTGGTAAGGTTCCGACATTTTTCAAACTAGGTACCTATTGGTTTTGAATGTGTTCTTAAATGGTGAGTGTGCATGCCTCTTAAAATTTTTATTCGCTGAAATGCATTTTTGAATTCAATTATTAGAGAGAGTGGGTAAATAAAAAACAGCGAAAAAAGTGGATAAAATATCTAAACACGCAGACAGAATCTTACTTTCAGGAAAACTATTTTTAAAGATCCTTTAACCCAACTACATGTCTCTTTTTGGTGGAAAGCCTGTTCCAATCTCTTTGTTCCTGCGAGACTTTTGAACATGGTGGGTGGTGCCAATCCCACAACTTTTCAACAATGCCAAGCTTCGGCCAAGTCGCCAAATCTGCATTTAAATGCACCCTTCCTTTATAAAAGTGGTAGAAATACCAAATCAGCATTTTGGAATGCAATCCTGTTCATTCAACTACCTAGCAGTATGTAATGTCGAAGCTGAGTGTTGGTGACAATGAGCAATCCAGTCAAATTGTTAGGAACATAGTCCACCCTTTTCCTTTCTTGAAATTTTTGTTGTTTTTACAGCATCTTGGATGGGCTGAGAAACGTCAAATGGTCAAATATAGATCTCCAAACGGGATATCTAAAGGTGCCTCATACAAGAATCAGAAAAAGACTTGGATTTCGGAGATGGCGCTCTTCAAAGAGGACCTAGAGTGGCTGCTTGAGCTACCCCATCACAGGTGCAGTGACATTTTCCAAAAGTACATTTTTGTAATTTTGCATTTTTGAAATTTAAATATTTTCATACAAGAATGCATTTTCACTTTCTCAGCAAACAGGAGCTCGGGACTAATGTCATGAAATAGTGCCTCCAGTCTTGGCTCCACAGAAAGATGATAATTGCTGTGGCTCCACACAAACCGCATAAAAAAGCTTTGCAGTGACTGTCATGAAGAAAAAAAATTGCCAACCGTTAAACTGATTTTCAATGCATTACGATATTTACCAGCCCATCCCTGCCAAGCTTGACATCACATCATTCATCATCCTGCATCAAAAATCAATGATTAGTTCTTGTCTGCTTTGTTTTTTTTTTTTTTTTTTTTTTTTTCTTTGGTGTGATCTATCAAACATTTGTGCGCAAACATACAAAATTTTCGTGTTGTACCTAATGTTCCAAGTGGAAATGATACCTGAATTTTCAGAGATTGTTTGCTTCCGAGGGCTGCAGAGGGTTTATTGAAAAAAGCAGCAAATATTCCAAGATTGTTTGGTCATAATGGTGGCAGAAGATTTTGACCTATTGATCAAAAACAACGTGCAGGAAGTGCATACAACTTTGGATCCAATTATCTGGCTGTTGATAATCCAATTAATACAGAATGTCTCAAAAGTCCAGGGAGCCCAAAAGTCTTTGGCCATAGGAAAAACGTAAATTTGTCGTTTTTGCCATGTTTTGTGATCTGAAACTTTTTCTTGCTCTATCATCGGATGTCAAGACTTTAATTGGAAATTTTGGCACCGAATGAAGCGGCGTCATCCGTGGTGGGGGCTAGAAAACGTCACAAATCACGAAATATGGTAGAAACAGCTAATTTAATTTGTTGATGTGGCCAAAGACTTTGGGCATCCTTGAATATGCACATGTTGTTAAGATAAGGTCTTGCCATCTGTGGTTGGAGCAAGAAAAAGTTTCAGATCACAAAATTTGATGAAAACAGCAAATTTACATTTTTCCTATGGCCAAAGACTTCTGGGCTACCCTGTAGATAAAATTGCCTCGTCACCACTGGATTGCACATATTCTGGTATAGTAGGTAGGTCTACACAGGCAGAGATTCTGTTCTCCTATTGATGAACATTGCCGAAATGCTGATAAACTTTTGGCACCATTTGGCATTCCAGAACACATCTCTTCACCACATGACTTGCAGAAACTACAGGGTGAATGCTTATTTTTGACCTTTTTCAGATTTTGGTCTCAATTGCTTTCGACCGAGATGCAACGGCATTCATTGCTTCATACCTGGTGCATGCACCCCGACCGTACGAATACATGCATGGGTCTCAAAATATCCTTATCCAAGACAAGGATCTTGCCAAGGTCCAAAGCATTCTGCATCGGTTGGCATATCTGGTAGTTTTGCGGTCTGGCACTGTTGAGGAAAGCAAGGTTAGCCCATTTGCTCATTATGTTCCTGTTGGCTGGGAATAGATTGAGTTGGGCGAAGTTTTTCTCTGCTAATCGTGTCATTTCCTGCACACATAGAAGCTATCAATTAGAAATGGCAGTCCAGAGTGAATTTTTGCCCATTTTATACAGGTCCTGCAATGCCCATGTGTCGGTCGAATATCAAATCTTCCTCATAACAAAGCTGTTGGAGTGATTTGAACTGCACAGATCCAATTCTGCAAGCACATTGCATTACATGCCACAGTGCATATTTGATAAACAAATAGGGCCTAAGGTACCTCTTCCTGTTAAGTTCACCAAATGATGGTGCTCATGTGGATGGACTGCACAAATCAGATGTTCGTGCAGTGGCACCAAAACCAGAGCACCACTATTGGCGTTCTGCTGTTCCACAGCACACAAAGACCATACGTGCACCAGCATGGCTTAATAGGAGCAGAGTGCCAAACGTGGCACTCTAGACTTGGAGATCATGACACAGGTATTTCAATTTGTCTGGGCACCATGAAGTGGTAAGCAGAGAGCCACATGTGTTGTCCCTGAATTGGTGACAAACCAGCTGCATTCAATTGGACTTGAAATGGTTTATGTTGCGCTTTCTTTGGCCTCACATCTCCCAACATCCCAATCGTTCAGATTTTTTTTCTTCATGCATGCGAATTTGCACTTTCAGAGGAATTGATCAATCTCATGATGGATGCCACATGTCATAATAATTATTATTGTAATAAATGTTGGATGCCACACGTTGGACCTCATGTAATTTTCATGTTGTTCTGGGTTTTGAGCCTCTTTTATCCCACAAATTGGGCACTCATACGAATATTGGCCATAGAAATTATTTCATGCAGCATTCTTATACTTTTCCATTTTACCAACTGCATTTGAAGGAAGACTACCTGTCACCGGATGTGTTTGGCCAGTTGCTGTACGACAATTTCCTCTTTGATATTCCAAAGCTCCTGGACATAGCTAGCCTGTTTGGAGAGGAGAATTCAGCTGCCCTTTCCAAAGTGTTCCTGAGCATATTTCAGTGTGAACCTCGCTTTTTAGGTGATCTCATGGAATCTGTTACGGCTATGAAAAAGGTTAGAAATCTGCTCAGTCTGTGAACTATCCGTTTGTCTCAGGCACCTATCTCAAATGTTTCCCGCAGTGGTCCATTTTATTTGCCTGGCAAGATATGAAACACTCGTATTTTTCACTTGATTTATCAGTTGTTCATTGTTGAAATAAAAATGAACATGGTTTCACACAACTGGAAAGAATACCAATGACAATTGCATTAAATCCCATCATGATTTTTTTCATATCTGCGATGATGCAGTTTGAGCTCGCAACTGTCAAGAAAGGTTCAAGTTCATCAGCAAGTAAGTGAGTAATCTTTAGGGGTGTGCGAATCCACTTCGAATCCAAAAAAACCGAATCCGAATCTTTCGAGCTCGAATCCGAATCCCAGAAAGACGAATCCGAATCTGCAGGTAAAGACTCGAACCGAATCCGAATCCTGTGACATTTTTTCGAATCCGCGTTTTGCGAATCCGAATCCCACCCATTTGTTTCGAATCCCAAATTTACGAATCCGAATCTTTTGCTTCGAATCTCGAACCCGAATCCGAATCCAAAGCAAAATTAAGAGGTGGTGGTAAATGGCTCTAAGGGTAGTGCTGCTTGGGTCGATGCAGATATTAAAAGTGCAGAAAACTATTGATCTACCAACATACCTACTGACGCCGATACCAATCAATGCCTTTTTCCCGAAACATGAATTCGATACCCATAAGTAGGTACAGAAAGCAAAAAATGTCGATAGGTAGGTGATACCTACTTAAACGAATTCGATAGGAAGGTAGGTAGGTAGTGTTTGTTAGGTAAGGTACCCCACCTTATGGTAGGGCTGTGCAAATCTTGATTCGATTCGAAAATCATGAATTTTGCCAGATTCGTTTCGAAAAGATACGATTCGAAAAATGTGGTGGGATTCGAATCAAGATTAGAGATTCGAACAAAAGGATTCGAGATTCGAACAAAAGGATTCGATTCGCAATTTTGCAACGATTCGAGATTCGATTCGAATGTAGGTAGGTACCTATTTCAAATCATCCCAAATTTCCAAATCTATTCACAATCCAGCAGGCACACCAAAATCTGGAACCAGACAGTGCTTATGAACAACCATTGAGTCATGCCCACAATAAAAACTACGTTCACTAACCGTGGGGCCGTGCGAATTTTGATTCAATTCGAGGATTCGATACGAAAATCTTGATTCTCGCCACATTCGATTCGAAAAGATTCGATTCGAAATACATATACCTACGTAGATATTCGAATCAAGATTCGTGATTGGGGAACACAGATTCGACTCGAAAGGATTCGATTAGAAATTGGATATTCGAATCAAGATTCGTGATTGGGAAAAACAGATTCATCTCGAAATTGGACAGCTGATTTGGGTTCGATTCGAGACTCGAACTTTGGGGATTCGATAGGGCTGGGCGAATATTGATTCGATTCGAGGATTCGATTCGACAATTGCGAATCTTGCCAGATTCGATTCGAAAAGATGTGATTCGAAAAATGTGGCAAGATTCGAACCAGGATTCGAGATTCGAAGGACAGGATTCGATTTGAAATGATTCGATTCGGCATTTTGCGATGATTCGAAAAATATTCGAATCGATTCTCAAATCTTTTAAAATTTCCAAATCGATCCACAGTCCCGTAGGCATGCCACAACCTGGAACCAAACAGTGCTTACAAGTGTCACTGAGCAATGCCCACAATAAAATTCATGTTTACTATCCTGTAGGACTGCGTGAATCGTGATTCGATTCGAAAATCGCGAATCAGGCCAGATTCGATTCGAGACATGTGGTGGGATTCTAATCAAGATTGGAGATTTGAAGAAAATGATTTGATTCGAAAGGATTCGCTTCGAAATTGGACAACTGATTCGGATTCGATTCGAATCTTAGGGATTCGATTCGAAAGCCGATTCGCACAGCCCTAGGATTCGATTCGAATGCTGATTCGCACAGCCCTGCCTTATGGGCATGCCTAATTGCCTACCACCCAATGGATGCCAATAGAGATTTAGGTAGGTACCTACCTATTACCTGGAATATTTGCTAATATCAATAGGTACCATACCTATCTTTGCTGAATGCATAAATGCAGAACACTAGGTACCTTCCTACACATGCAGAGCAGACAGATGCGGAATCGACAGCATGAAATTCGAAACATCTCAAAAAACAGATGGAAACGGGAAATGCCGAAGCATGGGTACCTGGACTGTGGAATCGACAGTTGGAAGTGGGGAACAAATGATTGCAGCTGTGGAATAGACAGTTGGATGGAAGTGCAGAACTCAAGACACACAACAGTTGCGATATCTTATCTACGTTTGGAAGTGCCGAACATGAAAACCTGTCGAACAGAGTAAATCTGATACCTTGACATTTGAAATCTAGAGATACTCACACTTTTTGATTTTTTTCCTTAATAATGCATCATGTTCCACACTTCCAACTGTCAGTTCTGCATGTGAACTGTGAACCTATCTGCCGTTTTCATGTTCCGAACCACAAACTAGATATCGGTTCCGCAAGTGTACACGTTCTGCACTTCTCAGTTGAACAACTGTATCATTGTGTTCCGCACAATGATAAGATTTTTGGGAAACATCATGGAAGCATCCGAATCAAGTTTTGGAATCAGAATGGGAATTGAGAAGGGGCGTGCGATTCCGATTCTGGAATCGAGGAATCACAATCGATTTTTTTGGAATCGGAATAGAGTTTTTGGAATCGCTTACCATAAATAGGTAGCAACCGTGCACCCTAGGAGTGTGCTGTTGCTATTTGAGATAGCATTGACTGCTTGCATTACCTAGCATTTCACTATTGCATCGGGGAATATCAGAATCGAGCCCAATTCCCAAAGATTCGGAATCGCATTGGAATCGGAATCGAGGTTTGGAATCGGAATCGAAATCATAAAATGTCCTGGAATCGAGTTTTTTGTAATCGGCATCAACTAATTCAAAATAAAATTGTCTTTTTCTGCCTGTGCCCATGTAATGTCAAATGTGTTGCAGTTAAAGATGCAGGAACATATTTCCAAAATAAAAAAGTGGCATCGCTGAGTGCAGCTTGGGCCTGGCTGAAAAATAAAATGCTCATAATGGCGAAACAGGAAGCCCAAACCGTCTAAGTGCACTAAGTGCAGGTAGGGCCTGCAGGTATGTCGTATGTCCAAATTCATGGTTGGCACTGACAGATCGACACCTTCTAGCATTGGAAGTGAGGGAAATATCCCGTGAAATTTGGAAAAAAATTCCCAGGAAATTTCACACACAAGTGATTTTTCCCTGGCAGGAAAGGGACACAGGTAATTTTCCAGTTTTCGTTGGAAATTCAGAATTTTCCCAAAATGGAAAAATTCCCTTGCAAATTTTCCCGGGAAATTCAAACACAATTGGAACAAACAAGACGAGACAACTTTTTTCTTCGCACCTGTGTAGGAAATTAATTTCACTTGAAAATTGCTGCTTTTTTTTTTTTTGAAAAACGAAAAAATCTGCAGAAAAAATTGGATTTTTCGGAACAAATAGGAAAGAAAAAGTCCCTAAAAAACGGCCAAATGAACAAAAAAAGGAAACTTGACCGAGAAAAATCCGGGCTGTTTTCTGTTTTTTTTTTTTTTGCTTCTGCCGCTTCTGGTGACAAAAAGCGTTGAACTCCGAACATTTTCGGGAAAAAATGCTGCACACCAAACTAAAAAAAAAAAAAAACAAAAAAAAATTCACGCAGGAATCCTCCGGAAACGAAAAAAAAAACGCAACCTGCCATTGCCTGCCAACAAATATTGCAATTGCAAACTTGTGGCAATTGCCGGAAAAAGTGGCGAAAAAGCAATCACTGCAGCGCACACACCGTCCACCGGACAGAAGAGGTGCAAATTGTGGGATCTGCAAATCGGGCTGAATGCTCCTGCAATTGCAGGAAAAAAAGTGCCGAAAAAATCGCCGCTGCGCGCACACGGATCACAACACGTGCAGACTTTTCCGAAGAATGAAATTTGAGCGAAATGCGTCGTCTGCTTGCACCGAAGTGTTGCGCGAAATTGAATTTCGCCGCAAAAATTCGTCTTTCGCCGCGCGCGAATTTTTGTGAAGCGACATTTTCGCTCGGATTCGGATTCGAGTCGCTCGAATCCGAATCCAGTGCGGATTCGACTCCTCGAATCCGAATCCAGGGCAGGATTCGACTTCCATTTTTTTTCGAATCCGAATCCAGTGCAAGGATTCGGTTTGAATTTTTTTCGAATCCGAATCCAATGCCAGGATTCGGTTTCCATTTTTTTCGAATCCGAATCCTGGATTCGGATTCGGATTCGAGCTCGAATCCGGATTCGGATTCGCACACCCCTAGTAATCTTACCAAAAAAAATAATCTTGCTTCCTGGACAAAGACAATCGGCCGCATTCCCCAAAGCCACTAACCCAGACCCTAATCTAAAAAAATGGCCAATTCCACATTCAGATGCATCTTTCTCATCAATGGAAAAGCAATATTGTTCGTTTGTCGAAATAACATTTTACAGTAGAAATATTTGCATTAAATTGATTATTTTTCAAGCTTAGGGCTTGGGTTAGTGGCTTTGGGGAATGCGGCCGAATGTGTTGAATTGTTACTGGTAAATATAAGCATTAAATTAAGCAGAACCCGCTTGAGCTCCTTCAAATCAAAGGGTTAGATAGTCATGAATTCTTTGTGAAGCTTTTTTGCTGTGAGGTAAAAATGTCGCAAAAACCAATATCAATCATGTGGGCCCCCACAGAAATGTAAAAATGATTTGTGGTCTTAAATTTTCTTCTGGAATTTAACCAATGGTTGCCACATTTATGTTTTGTTTTTCTGTGTCTTGTTTTAACAAAAAATAAGGTGGGTTATAGATTGCGCATGGATCACAGGGGTGGTTGGGTGCCAGACTGGTGTAAGCCGACCTTGGAGGTGCCTGCTCCTGGAGCCGGCTACCCTTTTTCCAGGGTTGCCAGCGACCTGGAAAACTGGAGAACCTGGAAAAGTCAGTGAATTTGAAAAACGAAACTGGAATATCTGGAAAACCTGGAAAAGTCAAGGATTTCAAGGGCTTTTGTTGCCAAACCTGGAAAAGTCAGGGAAATCAAAATGTCAAAAGGGGTTTTTCCAGTCAAATTACTGTTTGAGCCTCCGTCTTGGAACATTTAAGCCAATTTTTGTCTTGCTTCTTTTTCAAAGTGAGTGGTTTTCATCAAGCCCGTGGAATTCTTGGCATTCTTTCAGCAAAATCCTGAAAATTGACAGTTTTTTGAGACATCGGGCCAGAAAAAGGCCTGGAATGTTCTGGCAACGGAACTGGAAAAGTCAGGGAATTGAAATCTGGGAAATGGCTGGCAACCCTGTTTTCATGTCTGTGATGATGCGGACATGAAAAAGGGTAGGCGGCTCCATGGAGCAGATTCTATGTACTGGAAACCCTGGCAATTATTGCCCTATGCGAAAATTTTTATCTTTGCCAACACAGTGGATGTGTTTGATGCACGTGTACATGTCCTCTTTTTTGTGATCCCTATCCCTTCAAAAACGTAATAAACCAATCCCAAAAGCCCCTTTTTAAAACTTTCCTCCTCGTTTCAATATCTTGGGACCAGGCCGATTTATTTTTACAATTCACTGATAGGGATGCTATGTGAAATGGCCTTGCAGTTGAAATTGGGTACCTATATGCAAATGAGTAGGTAGCAACTTTCCGGAATCATTCTGTCCATGATCTAGTTTGAATGGCTGTCTCTGGCATTGATAATACTGCAGCCCAGCAATTGAAACATGGTTTTGTTTGTGTTTTTTATCATGAATACTCCGTTTCTTTATTGGTTCAATATGTACTCCAAGCAGCCTTCACTTGTCTTTTTGCTCTCCAGGCATTCCCGGCCATTCGGACTCGGCTTGGGCTGGATGAACCAGAAGAAAAACAGTTGGGTGGTGATGTCATTCAACTTGCGAGCAAGCAGGTGCCCAAAGATGAAGAAGAACTTACCTTCTACCAACTGGAAGATGTGGGTCTTTACATTGTTGATGTCCTCTACACAATGAACTCCCTCATCAGTATTTATCCCGACTGTGCTAGTCTGTTTCATGCAGACAATTTTGAAGCTGTGTAAGTTATTGTCTTGGCCCTTCCACTGATTGATGTCCGTGTGCTGCACAATTGGTGTGGGCAGCTTAACGAAACCATGAGCTCATAGTTGCTGGGACTTTTGATCCCAGTGGAAGGATCTCATCGGATGTTTTTTTCTGTCACTTCTTGGTGAGGATGACTGAATATTCATTTTTCTTGGTGGCAAGCTTCTATTACGGAATGGTGTAGGCCCGACACCCAATGAGATTCCAACTTGGTGTTGGTCCATTTGGGAATATTTTAATGACCCGTGCTCAGAGTCAGGATTCAAGTGCAATGACTGCAGTGCAAAGGTCCAGTAATAGTCAAGAGGGATAGGTGAACCTTTTGTTAGCCAAGTGCCACGAACATTGATAACAGGCGCATCCAAAAAGTTCCTGCAACACCATTGTGAAAACTATACAAACAAAGGTTCATCATTCTTTCCATGACATGCCTTCAATGTTGTCCTCTTTCTACACAATGACATGTTTGCATCGGTTCTGATGCTGTCTGATGTTCCGGTACAGGGTGTCCCGATTAATCCTTATTGTTCCAGCATCCACAGCATGTGTTGAGCCCTTTTGGACCACCAAATGACGGCCCAGGGAGGAGAAACATGAGCACCGAAAACAGGTGGAATTCAGGGGGTTCATTTTGTCTGGATGCTACAAAATTTTCCACTCCCACTTTGTCGGAATGCCAATTACAGCGGTTGACTTTGATGACATGCATTGGCATGGAGAATGGTGGGCTTGGCAAACAGAAACTCGGGTGACTCTGGACGCTCTCACGGATTGCAAGGATCAGCACACCCCTGAAGAATGGTTGCTTGAAGTCCTGCATTATTGTCTGGCTTTAGGAACAGCATACCTACGTTGTTAAATGATCAACAAAAAGCTGTGCACAGGTCGTCGTTTGTTTCACTCTGTTCGTTTGTCGTTTGTGCCCGAATTTCTCGCAGCCTTCGCAGGGATCATTCTCAATTCCACCTTCCTTCTCCCATGCGTTTCATCCATTCTGCCACACACGATAAGAGAGGGCACTCTCACTACATGCCTCCACAAAGGCTACATGCACTTCCTGAGCTGTTTTCCCTCAGGCAGATTCAATCAAAAATGTGTCGACTTTGCTCAACTGTTGAACTGCTATAAAACTCTGGCCATGGCATCAATCCATGGTCAGTCAATTTGCAATTTTCTGGGCACAAAAGCACAGAATACCTAACACAAACACACCGATGGAAAGAACAAGAATGGGGTTTTTCATGAAAACAAAAAAGAAAGCAAACTCTGGCCTCGCAGGAAAAAATTGAGCAGGTGTTGCAGGAACTTTTTCGATGACCATCGTATCAGCTGGTCAGAGAAAGCTGTCAAAGGGGGAAAATGTTTTGAGTGGTGCCACAATCCGTTTTACAAACTCTTGACAGTAATTACCTACCTGAATAGGAGCCTGTCTATGCGAAAATGGCCTCTATTCAGGTAATCACTAACATTGTTAGGAAAATGTGTATCTTTTGTTGACAATCTCACAAAAACCCCACCTACATTTCTTATGGAAATAATGCTCTTTGGTATTGATACCAGGCAGGTCCCTGCTGAAATTTTAAGTTTCCTTTAGAGCAAAGCTGAATCCATTCTCTGAAAACAACTCGGCAGAAGCTTTTTCAAATTATTAAAGGTATGACATCAAGTTTTCCAAATAACATAACCACTATCTCTGAATGATTTTTTTTTCAGGCTTGCTGATTTTTACGAGTCCACATTGTCGGCACTGATCAAGAAAATCTCACAGTTTACCATCGAAGGCAGCGAAAGTGAGGTGGACGATGCGACGGAAATCAACTTGAAACTTAGCTACTCCAGACTGAATTTGTTGCAGTTTTTCCGCAACCTTCTCTTTCAGACCTTTATTCAGCCTCTTATGGATGCAAGGTAGATTCATGTTTCAAACCGAAATTATGCATTCTTGTTCGCTTTATTTTCTTACTTTCTTCTTTCAATTAATTCTAGGCTTCTCAGAACATTGGCTTCTAGGCAAATTAAATTTGGTAGTTTTTGCTTCCCAGTAGTTAAAAGTTTGTATCTAACCGCATTTTGTGTTTAACAGATGCGGGTCGAGACAACAAGGTGAGATATAACTGCTCCGGATAAAGTTTCTGCTAACGTGTCATGATTCCAAATAGCCTTTATTCCTTGCTGAAGCCCCAACGTCTTGATTGGGTGATCAAGCTCGATTGCAGAATGCAATTGTATAAACGTTTTGGACATCTGTTTGCAAGACAGACTTCTATAAAACATACATGCTAAAACATTCATGGTGACAAAAATTACATGTTTATGTCAAAGAAATCTGTCCGAACAGCTTCAATTATTGTTTCAAGGGGCCGCAGTTAGACGCCTAGGTTAAACTGTTCTTGTCCATGCTTTTTAAAATTGCCATTCATTTTTTCAGTGATCTTAGACTGAAGATGTCACTCTCCAATGGCTACTTGAATCTGATTGCATCATGCTTGGGTGAAAAGACATTCATCAGTGATTTCAACAGTGCATATCCATTTCTTGAGGATGTTGATCTGTTTACGCAGGCCGGTGTTGCTTTGTTAGTCATTTTTTGATCTGTTGTTTTGCACATGTAATATCAAGGACTTCATTGCAGAAACTCGTAGTAGCATCAAGAATGTTTTCTCAAGCGAGAGTCTCTCATATTTTTCATTTACAGCAATGGAAAAGATTGAGTGAGCTCGAAATAAATGCATCAGGGATTATTTTTAAACCCTTGACTCTTCCTTGATAAAAAAAAAAATACATTTTCATCTTTGTGGTTCCAGGTTGAGTCAGAATACATCCTTACTTTGACTTTTCCAAAAAAAAAAAAAACAACTCGTTTGGCCACAAAAAAACAGGCTGATTTCCAAAACGCAAGTTATTTTGATCCGCGGATTTCTCCAATGCATTTCAAATGAAACAAAATCCGCAGATCGAGATTATCTATTTTTTCAGAAATCGGGGAAGAATTTTTGATCGCCCCGGCAACAGCTTGGTCTAATCATTGCAACAGCTGGGTCTTATTATTGCTCTTATTATCAACAGCTAGGTCTAATTATTGCTCTTTTTGCCTTTTGGTTAGCAGGTTAGCATCATGCTAACCAAAAAGAGCAATAATTAGACCTAGCTATCTACCTTGAAAATGTGAGCAATGTTGCCACATTTGCATCAATTGTCATTGGTGTGGAAACGAACAAGAAAAAAAACTTTGCGAAGGAACTTCAAAAGTCCATAAAGTGATGCCTAGAGCCCTCGAAATTTCGCGAAAAGGGAATAAGCACGAAAAAAACGAATTCTGATTTTTCCACTTTTTTCAACATTTCTTCGCCGATTATGCTTCTGTGAAATCAGTTGACACCAAATTTATAAAACGACAAAAAACGAAATTGAATCATTGGCACGAAATTCACGTTTCAGAACGAAATTCCACGAATTTTGTCTTTTTTCCACAAAACTCCATTTCCATGTCATTATTAGCAAAGTGCCATTGACTTAGTGCAACTTTTTTCTCTCAGTCATGTCCACAAAGAGACCAGAGAAATACATCACATCAGTTTTTGTCTGTTGTGAATGTAATATTTTTGTCTCCCAGGATGTGTGACTCTAAGCTTTTCTCGGACTCAAAGCCAGATACCACTAAGTTAGAAGCACAACAAAATTGTTTGATGAAAATACAAAGTGAACTTAGATTAAAAATCTTCTAATGCCCTCAGTCTTCGTATTCCATCTGCAGTCACCCATATGCGATATTAGATTCAGGACAGGTTTCATTCAGCTTCTGTTATGAATGGAAATGAGGGGGGAAACCAGCCACTATAAAAAAATTAATTTTGCTGCCTGAGAAGGCTACAAAATGTCATGCAGACAAAATTATGATATTGTGGGTTCAGCTACACAGCACAAACCCAGACAATCGCAACAAGTTTTATTTTAATTCTCAATGCAAATTTGCAATGCTTCGCCATTTCATTTAGAAGGCCTATTCAAGAGAAAGTCCTGGCAGTTTTCCATTGGAACCATATTTGGCAAACCGCAGTTCAACACCATACAAAACCCCGGGATCAATCTTACAGCCTACAAAAGGCCAAAAACGAGAAAAAAACGAAATTTCACTTTTATTTCAACACTAAAAAACGAAATTTTGAACCTTCAAAACGAATTTGACAAAAAATAAAAACGAAATTCCGTGGGCTCTAGTGATGCCCATAAAGTGACTGCTCTGGGTACTGTACCTGTTCTTAATTTACCTTGTAGTTACTGTTTTGAATAACAAAGCCCACTTGATCTCAGCTTACATAGTCTGTTAACAGGGTGTTAACTGTTTGTTTGTCATCAAATTTACAGCATGAAAAATATTTTTTGCCTTTTTTTCTACCATGCCACCAAAATAAAAAGGTTCTGAAAAAGCTGCGTAAAAGGGCTGGGAGCGACCTTTCCAAAATCAAATGCCACGTCATCACCAACATGTTCCTTCTCCCCCCATCCAGGGATGAAACTCAAGTGACTTACATCCGAGATTCCCTGATGGTGATCACCGGATTGACCATGAGCGATGTGGAGAAGAATACCACTTACTTACACCAGCGACCCATGAATGCTGCAGACGTCATGGATAGGTTAGAACAGGTGAGGTGGGTTGATAGAAGAATTGGGTGGCAGTGAGAAAATGTGTGGGGGGAAACTTGGATGGCTTATTGCCCTGCCCTGCTTCATCGTTGGTGCACTTTGCTGATGACTCAATCACCGTTTAACCTGTTGACATGGACAAATGTAGAAAGAAGCATGCGAAATTCTGGATGTGAAAGTTTCAATTGAGATGTTTGGCATTTGAAATCTCCCCTTGACAGTCTTCATTTTTTGTGTCTTCAAGTGTTTTGGCAAAATTACAGTGCAGAAACAGTTCTCTTCCTGATCTTCTCACTTACGAGTACTTGTCCAACTTTTTCAAGAACTTCCAAAATCAGCTTCAACACGAAAAATAAAACTCTGAAGTGTGTTTTTGCACCTTCCGAGTGCCGAATGCAAAAGTAGTCTTGGGAAGTGAAGTGGGTTTTCCTGCATCGTGAATAATGGTTTGTCTGATTTTGTCCTGTCTTTCTTCACTCATCCAGCAACACTGGCTGGTACCTAGTTGTAGGCGACAGTTCACAGTTCTGATCCAATCAATCAGTAACTCTTCCCTCCACAACATGCCACAGTTCTGTCTTGGATCAATTTAATTCCAGCACAAATTCAGCCATTCCATCAATTTTTGCTTATCCTGCCTAGCATAATATCAGAATCCTTTGTCAAGTTGCGGTGGACTGGAAAAGGGATGTTCAGTCCCGAGGGCAATAAAGTGAGGGTTTGGGATGTTCATGAGGGTTTGGGATGGATGGGATGGATTTGGTATGGATAAAGGGATGTTCAGTCCCGAGGGCAATAAAGTAAAATTTAGTACCATGCCGATTATCTAGCTTTCATTTTACAATTCACCCTGCAAAGGTTCCTGGAAATGAGGATTTTCACGTTGTGCCCTCTGCCGGTTCGTTTAAGCACATCCATCAGCTGGCATTAGCCACTTGCTCTTAACTCTTTTTAACATTTCAGGAAGGTGCAGTTGGTGGGCATTTTGAAGCTGATATTGCAATACTTCGATCGATTCAAGATATGTTCCCTGGAATAAGCTCCGAATTCATAAAGGTTTGATTTCTTTCCTTGAAATATCAGTTGCCCAGATGTGTTACTTCATGTTGAAACAGATTTCTTTCTTGTTTCTCTTTGATCGTGGGATTGTAGTTAACCGAACGGCAGCCTGTGACTTATCCTACTGTCAAATTGGCTTTCAATGCAGCATTAACAGTTTGCACAACTGGACTGCTCGGGGCCATGTTTGTAAAATAAGTTTCTAATAGTTTCAGGTGACGCACAAAAATGAGCATTTTACTCTACAGCCAATTATTTACCATTTGTTAGGTTTTGGAAGCCTCATAGTTCTACAAAATGTGACCCCTGCGACCAAAAGAAATGTGTTTTATTCTTGTTCTCATCAGGTGAGATCAGTTTCTTGGCCAATGAGTTTCCCCTATCTTAAAACGTTGAAAATGGTGTCCATGCCATGGACCTGGTAAATCCAGGAATATAATGAGTTGAATTTTGCAAGTTGAATTCACCAAAATACATGGAATTTTGTAAAAATTTGTTGGCGCAACAGGAGATTTCAGATTTGTCGTGATTTAAATCTTTAGCAGATGTGATTCATGGTGTAGTTTCGAGGTCTATTCAACACCATCCCCATTTTTGAATATCTTCAGGATGTGGATCGTTGTGCACTCAAAACTGGTTGACTGCTGCTTTCTGCCCACTCACGGGTGTGTGGATGTCCTGTGCAATGGCTGCTGAAAGTGCTAGCCTATGACTGTGTCAATTTTATATTGTTTTTATCCCCCAAAATTGACCGTTGCCCTGTGTACTGCAAGGATCGAATCCATCACTGCTCAAATTCGTTTGAACCGATCTGATAAACAATCCGTTGCGGGCATTTGTCCTTGGCCACAGAGTGTTTCTAAACTTGAGCAGATGTCAAAGCCCAATTTTATCGGGCATGCTTGCTTTTCCAAATGCATGATGGCGATGCATGTGACCTTTTTAAGGTCATCTGACCTCGTTTTGACCACTTTTATGTACCACTCGCCATCTCCAGGAAAGTAGTTTGTTTAGTCGAGATGGTGTACACTCGAAGGGAGTGTTGAGATGGTTCCCGTGATGGGTGAAAATTTCAGGTACACATTGCGGACGAGGTCAATCCGTTGTTTTTTGCATGCCACCCTGACCGCTCACAGCCTCCAGCTTCTACAATTTTTGACCTTATGTGCAAGTGAGGTGAATTCTTTTTTTAATTTTTAAAAATATTATTTCCACGTTTTCAAAGGACCCAGGCTTACAAGTGCTGTAATTGACTGCCTAAGGTCACCAAAGCCTAAAGGAAGGAAAGAACACACGACTTTGCAGCGGGTAGGCAAGACTGCAGTTCCCTTTAATACCACACCATTAAGTTGGACTTTGTCCGGTTCGTGCATTCGTTCTGAATGACCTTGTCCACAGAAAAGAACACCGCAGACCTTGGCAACTCGGGCCAAATGATTTCAGTAGAGGTTTTGGTCTTGGTCCGTGTTGTAGAACTGTTCACCTTTTTTTCTGTTGATACCCTATATTTTTACCTTTACTAGGAATGTCTGAAGTACTATGACAACAAGACTGATGAAGTAGTGAGTGCTCTACTTGAGAATAATTTACCGCCCTTGTTGGAGGAACTGAAGATATCTGCATCGAA
Source organism: Sinentomon sp. SZTP_YWyxl (assembly GCA_030068105.1). NCBI lineage: Eukaryota > Metazoa > Arthropoda > Protura > Sinentomata > Sinentomidae > Sinentomon > Sinentomon sp. SZTP_YWyxl. The sequence continues at coordinate 19,811 of JASGXE010007219.1, forward strand.
GACTGTGAGTTAAAGATTTTGCATTGTGTATCCACCTGGACCCATTGCTTTGAATTAAAACAGTTTTAACATTCTTTGTTTTCACTGGATGCATTTTGCAAAAAAGACATGCCCCAATCCTCTCCATTTTTGCATGGATAACATATCCAATGTCCATAAATCTGCCTGAAGGGTATCCAGTGGCTCTGTCCAATTTTTCATTTATCTTTTCAATAACTCACACAGACAAGATTCAATTCTTGGAAGAATCGAATCAACCTGTGCAATGCTTCTTTTCTCTCTTGCTCGAAACCTGTCTGGTGAAAACACGTTCTTGAAAGGATCCAGTAACTCTGCGTAATGTTCCTTCAAAACATGCGTGAAAAAATTCAGTGCCAAATCAAGAAACACAACCGGATCTTAATTCATTCTGCAATGCTGGCGTCGTTCCATATTCTATCGCAACTCTTCTTCCTTGCCACTGAAGGCACAGTTTGTGGATTTAGGGACTTTTTCAATGTGAAAATTGTGCATTCTTAATGTATTTTTGCTCTAAAAGAGGGCAGTTTCATGGAATGCTGTTGTCGAAAATCTCCAGCTGAGTTGCAAGCTGTTCTTCTCATGCTTCGAAAACCGGTGGCAAAATAGCCTCCGTGAGAAGATGTGGCTCCAGGCAGCATGGATTTGAACGGGTTCGAAAACATGCATCGAGGAAAAAGCAGCGGAAGTCGAAAAATGGCGACATTGACGTCACATATTTTTAACACACGGATGCGGATTTTTGTTTTTTCAGAATTCCATTAGTGTTTTTTGAACTTTTGATGGCACAGCTCTGAAAAACTTACTTCTATTGCGGGGACAATTTTATGAACATGGTTAATGTGAAAATGATTTTGAAAGATGTCTGTTGAAAAACTGCAAAAGTGAGCTGAGATCAAATGAAAATATAAAGAAATAAGGCTGCGACGCGACACAAGGAAAAGTTTGCAATAAAGCTAGGGCACAAAGTCACGAACTATAGGCTCTTGCTATGGTGACTTGACCAAGCCAGAGGGCGCAAAGTCATGAACTGTGGGGCTCTTGCGATGGTGACATGACCCAGCCAGGTCCACGATCAGAATCCTGTCACGAGGAAGTCAGCTCCCCAGAGCCAAAAGTTGAAGATCAAGAGAATTTTGCGAACACATGGATTGTGATTTGTCTTTTTTCATCGGTTTTATAAAATTAACTTACTTGACTTGCACGTAAAAAAATTGAAAAATGATAAGGCACTTCAAGGCCTCTTGCAGGCTTGAAAATGTGCTGCCAATCAGGACTGTTTTTCATCGCTATATTTTTGAACTGCACATATCTTGTTTCAGGTTGAGCCAGTCGCTGGGTCTTCCACATATCACACTGAATACTCTGGTGAAGTTGAACCTGATGAAGAATACCAGGAAGATGTCTATTCCGAGGCCTATTACCGCAAGAAACCAGTGAACATGAAGAGGTTCCTGGACAAAGAAAAGGAAGTCAATTACATCCACGACTTCTTGCACACCATCGACCCGTCTGACGGGAGAGGAATTTCCATTCGTGATTATGATGATGAATATGATGATACTTATGATGAACTGAACAAGATTGACACGGCAGGAGATCAGGAGGATGAATTTGGCAGGTCAGTATCTTCTTCCGCTCTCACTTGCTCGTGACATTTTGATTGGTTAAGCTTACGAATTCTGGTGTGATTCATCATGGCTCTACAGGATGATAAGTTGGATTTATTAACACCGAATTTGTGGGGATTGTTCAAAAGTTTGAATTGTCCAACAACTAGCGAGGCATTATTCGTTGGACATTCTTGAGATCATCCGACATGTCATCACTAGAGCAAGTTGAAAATGGTGGAAATAAAAAGGCTAGAACCTGTCAAAAACGCATTTTCAGTCATTTTTACAATGTGATTGCTTTGAATTTTGCAGGAACAACACATTGTAAAAATGATGTAAATAAACTGAAGAAGAGACTGAGAAAAGAGCAAAGAAAGCTTTATTTTTCAAATGTTTTTGTGCATTATGCTTGCCACTTAATTAAAAAAGGAAAAACATGACGTTTTCGCATGTATATCGTGAAAAAAGGAGATATTTCGTGGAAATCGTTGAATTTCGTGGAAATTTTCACATTTCGTGGAAAATCGCCCTTTCTCAATTGCCAGAATTTGCTTTCAAATGACTGAAATGAAAAAGAAATCACAAAAGATGGTTGAAATGGCTGATTTCGTTTTGGTGGTGACAATTCCTTTTCACCATTTTCAGAGTGCTCTAGTCATCACATTGCTTGCAGGCGAATAATTTAATTTTATCTTCTTTTCTATTGTCACTTGATTGCCATTGTCACTTGATTGGGGTGCCTGCTATTTCTAGTTTCTACTTTTGAAAGATGTCAATTATGCAGAAACTTGAGTTCTAAATTTGTAAACGTGTAGGGTCATGATCTGAGGTGTCAAACTATGTGACCATGACTCCTGTTAGAGGATGCAGAAGCTAGCATGTTTGGTATAAAAAATGGCGGAAGATTGTTCTTCATTTCAAATGCAAACCAAGAAATTTGGGTACCTTTTCAAAAACCCCGTAAGAAAGTACCTGTTCAGAAACCCCCTAAGAGAGTTTGGGAATAGGATAGTGATTTTTGTCCACTTGGAAAGGTCACAAAATGACAGCACAGTGTTTTCCCTTTAGCATTTCTGATGCTTTATTTAATAGGCGGCAAAGTGACGAATCGACTAAAAAGCATATTGTCGTGTTCTCAACCAGCAGTTGCAGTCAGTAGTTACAACATATCACATTGAATTTCGATCTTGAATCCTGCATATTTGGCATTGCATTGGCCACTCCTTTGGTCCAATTATGCATGTACGAGTAGCAGCGGCACTTTGGATCAAGCAGAATTACTTCTGAAAGCTTAACGTCAGCGATAAATCTGAATCTTGATTTGGATTGAACCCTGGTTCTGAGGACATCACAGAATTCCGTAAATTCCTTTCATGAAGCTTCTGCAGTTTGTGAAGATAATAATCCACAACTGAACTAGTTTTGTCATCTGAAACACACTTCAATTGAAAAACTATTTCAATTTCAGGCCATTCGAGGTTCCGCAAGTCTTGAGGAGGTTTGAGGTAGCAGAAAATCCTGGCAATTCCATGAGTTCTGGAAGACAGCCTCCTTCAGATCGTAATCCGAGCCATGCAGCTTCCTCCTCAGACTTTCGTGGTGCCATAGCAGGCAAGCAAGTTCCTGCTGGACGCATGTCGGACACTCACAATGGAAGTCATCAGGGTACCCCTCATGTCGATCCTGACAGATCTGGTCCACCTCGTGCAGTTGGTAAAGAATTTAGCACAAGTGGTGCGAGTTCTTCGAACAGGGTTCCACAGGACACCCGCTCTGATTTCAGCCGATCCGGTGGCCACAAAGACACTGGTCAGAACAATCAGCGTGGAGCTCGAAATACGGGTAATAATGCTGATTATCCCGATCGTGGTTACATTGATGGGAAATCGAATTTCTACTCACGCCTTAAGAACCGTGGCAGTTCCAATCAGGGGCCTGGCACCTCAAATTCGAACCGGCCCCAAAATAGCAAGCGGGAGATCCAGAACGATGTCCGGAGATCTGACCACCGTGCAGCAGAATCGTCCGTGCCATCAGACGGGAGGAAATGGCGACAGAGTGAGCACAACAGTTCTGAGTTGCCGAATGGAAGTTCGGAGATCTCTTGCGGGAATTCAGAAGCCACGAAGGACCAATTTGTGGAACCACCGCCTTCGGTGAAAAGTCAGACTTTTTACAGGAGCACATCGTCCAACAGGGGTTCACACCATCATAGCAATCATAAAAGGGTGCGTGGAGCCGACCGAAAAAGGAACTCGGGGATGATACCGAGCTGATTAGATTCGTTTTGAAATATGTACCTATTTTATACAGTGGCGGTTAAACTTAAGATGAGTCTATTTTGAATTTTTATTCACAAATAAAGCGGCATCAAAATTACTGAGTTCTTCTTTCTTACATTTGGAGTTGACATGGCAGAAAGTGAAGTGCTTCAAGATTTAGGGTGGAAAGCTAAAGAATTGATTCACTTTGATGATTTCGACTGCTTCTTGTCCCAAATGTTGTCTCAGATCAGTTAACGATTTCGACTACATCTTGCGCCAAACGTTGTCTCATATCAGTTAACCACTTCTTTACCAGATTTTTGGAGGGAATGTTTCTCCATTCCAGATTAACGTCCAAGCATCGACATACGCATGCACGTCTACATTTTTCTGTTGTGAGTTTGAGCCGGGATAATGGCCTTGCCATTCCAGGTTTTTGAGCGTCGGAGAGCAGTGCAATTTTCAGACGTCAAAATCTGAGAACGTACGATGACGTGCTAGGTGGTATGGGACCTCCATCTCTGAAGCTATTCGTCAAAATGAGCTCATATTCAACCAACAACCCATGCCAGATGCCTTTTGTGATTTTCACCCCATTCTAATTAGTACATCCTCTGTAATGCCCGGTTGCACCGACGTGGATCAAGCTTTGATCTCGGATCAAATTCTGATCCTGGATCAGGCAATGTTAAAACCCTATGCTTGATCTCGGATCAGTGTTTGATCCGAGATCAATGCTTGATCCACGTTGGTGCAACCGGGCATAAGAGAAGCATTTGCATTGAAATGGGCGGATGTATGTCTGGAATGGAGACTTGGTCCTAAATGACGTACGGACATGCTAGCTGGTGATGAAGCAGATAAGTCATTGTGTAAGACTGTGATAAATAAGGGTGCCCCAGAAAATCATTCCAGCCCAAATTATTTTCACTGTGTTATGTCCAAACTGCCAAAATGCTCCAGATTCCAATTTGTTTTCACAGTTTTTCAGCTTATGATCGTTGAAGCAATTTTCAAAATTTGCTGCTGGAATCTTTTATATTTTCTCTTGAGAAGATTCAGCTCGCATGGTGTGCAGTTTTTATTTTCAGGGAAACACAACATGGCATTTCTGTAAATTTTCCTTTTGCGTTCACGCAATTGTGATTTTAAAACCCTCCAGTGCCCTCAAAAGCCTGAGGGCACTGAAGGGTGATATGCGCTGCGGCTGGATCACTCCATTTTGGTCGAGATCAGTAGCCTTTCTAGGCAGGAACTAACAATAAAGCAAGGTGAAATCCCACAGTCATTTTTCGAAAAACACGTTGGTTCGGTATTTTCCAGTGGCGTAGCGACTGGGACCACAGGGCCCGCAGCGCGGGTGGGCCCCGCAGCCGAAAGGGCCCCGCGCGGGCATCATAACGGCACAATAAAAATGAATATGAGGCTCGAAAAATCAAGAAAAGGAAAAACAAGGCAAGCTTCATCAGCGACCTCGTTGTTGGTAACACGTGAACTGCCAAGCCAAATCATTTTTTTTCTATCGAATTTTTCTGCAAAAACGGGAAGAAGAGACATCCCCGAAACATCAAATTCGTCATCATTTCACTTTGTAGCGTCGGATGCTATGTTCACAGTTCTTTGGATTTGGCGCAGAAAAGGAAGAGTGCAATTCCGGCTCTTCCCCGAGGTATTCCATGCATAGGCATCATTTGCTATTCACAGAATTTCACTGGTAATTTTGGGGCCCCGCACAACTAGTTCGCGGAGGGGCCCCGCGATTCCTAGTATTTTTCCCAAAAAATGAAAGCCATTTTTTCAGCCGTTCTGCACGATGGCACACTTCAGCCCGTTATGAAGGAGTAGTTTTCCCCAAGGGTAACAGCGAGCAATTATTGTCCAGGGACCTCACTCAATTGCAGTTCCTAAGCTAAGCATTACTTAAAGCATTTCTTAAACCTTGCTAAGAAACAGATTCCTTATTCAATTACCGTTCTTAGTTTGATCCGTTTCCTAGGAAGTTCCCAGGAAGTTCTTAGCAGCCTTAAGCATTGCTTAGCGGAAGTCCATCTACCACCATGTATTTTTGAGTTTCGATTTAGGGACGCTCTGAGGCTCTCCTATAAGCGTTTTGGATTCGCATTTTGCGGTACTTTACAGTTCGTTTTTGTTTCTTTTTTGCGTACAGCTTCGTGTTGTGCGGTTTTGGAGTTTGGTTATGCTTTGTTTCTTTTTGTCTATTGCAAAAAAACACCATGGAAACCGCAGTTTATCTCGGATTCGTATGAAAAGCGAATATCCATCCATGAAACAAACGAAAATTTATCACTTTCTTGTTTGGCGAATGATTAATTCGAACTTCATATTGAAATATTTGAGTTGAAATCTATCTGAAGTAAATGGGATGAACGGGATTCAGACTTTTCGCACTTTGTATGGATGAGTTACTGGGATGTGCAGGCTCTTCGTCAAATATGAAAAAGTTTGAGGAAAAGGTTACTGAAACAAGGCAGGCTGCAGGCGTCAAAATATCTGGGACAAGGAAAACCAAAACTAAAAACAGGATTCCGTTTTGCAACGAAAATTTTCGTGTCACCGCAGCAAGAACAAAAACAAATTAGTTTTTCATTTCTGGGATGAAATGTGGAATATCGGCCCGACTTCTCCCACTTGGGGGACTGTTTCTTTCACGGCGCGGTTACTCCAACTATCGGATTTACGGTTCAGCCGACAGTAAAAAAGTAAATCGTTTGTTTTTAGCCATCAAATGCTAACAAAAATGCATCTTCTGCTTCACTAATCACGCATCCCGCATTTGTCAAAAGTTTCGTTTGCACAAAAACCATGTGTTGCTTTCCGTTGCCATGGCAACAAACACACGTCGTTTCAATCTTCACTGAAATCACGGAGGCCATGGGTGATGAAAATAAAAAGTGATGAAAATAAAAATCAGAAAAGAAGAAGGAATCAAAATTCAAGAAAGAAATTCGTCACTTCCTTGACATGTTTACGCACTTGCCAACAGAAGAAGCATTTTGTGATTGAACAACCAAAGAGATTCAGTAACGGCAATGGAAAAAAGGACGTTTTTGACTGGATCATCCAGATGAAAAACGTGATCCGCTGAGAGGAAACCATGACTTTGACATGACTTCCATCATTTTGCAGACAATTCATGCCAAAACCATAATGCTTGAAAGAAGAAGTGGAGGCAGCGCGCTTCATTTTACATGGAGCCAAAAGGAGCAGAAGTGTGGCCAAAATGTGTATTGCGATGTTGCGGCATTAAAGGGGAAGGGTGCATCGAAAGACATGCGAAATTTAAGCACTTTCTCCTCAAATGATTTCAGTGTTTTACCTGATGAAAGGTTCGTGTCCATAGTGTGTCACTTTACATGTGTGAAAGCGCTCATTTTTCTACTTTGCACCATAAGAAACCACATCAAAATCCGTCGCTTTGTTCGGGAGAAATTTAACTTTGTGAGCATCGCACCGCGGTCCGCCATTCACTCGCATGTCTCTTGATACGCCCTTCCCCTTGAATGCTGCAACACCGCAAAGAAATATTGGCCACGAAAAAAACCCGGAGTTCCTCCACTTCTTTCAAATATTTTGCCAAAAGTATGGAAATCTTAAGGGGGGGGGGGTGAACCTTCGACACATGAAATTTAGAAAAATTTTCCATTTTTTGCATCACATTATTGTCCGTTTTATGCTCTTTCTGAATTTCCAAACCATTTCCTTCTATCTCTGAAGTATTTTTAACAGGAGCATTTTGAATGAAGGCGGACAGCTATGGTTTTCGTCAATGCTTCATCCGTAAACTGCTTTTTGCATTTAGAATGAATATAGGGAAGCCATTTTTCAATGGATTTGGCTGAAAATTGTTTTTCAGGGGTAAAAAAGTGCCCTGGTCACTTTTATGAGGCCATATTTATGATATCTTGAATCTGACTTGCGTTAGACCCCTATCGCAACCGGGTCACTCGGGAGCTACACATTTTGACATTCTTCTTGCGCAAGATTAAAAAAATGGAAGATGAGTGTGAGGAATAGCAAATCTGGCTTCATAATGTTTTTCAGTATGCTTTCTCAAATTTCTAAACTATTTCCTTCTATCTCAAAAGGATTTTCCACAGGAGCATTTTGAATGAAGGCAGACAGCTGTGGTTTTCGTCAATGCTTCATCCGTAAACTGCTTTTTGCATTTCGAATGAATATAGGGAAGCCATTTTTCAATGGATTTGGCTGAAAATTGTTTTTCAGGGGTAAAAAAGTGCCCTGGTCACTTTTATGAAGCCATATTTATGATATCTTGAATCGGACTTGCGTTAGACCCCTATCGCAACTGGGCCACTCGGGAGCTACCGCATTATAAAATTCTTCTTGCGCAAGATTCAAAAAATGGAAGATGAGTGCGAGGAATTACAAATCTGGCTTCATAATGTTTTTCAGTATGCTTTTTTACCCCTTAGTACAAATTTTCACCATGATGCAGGAATGCCTCTAGAATTTATATAGGTTGGAGCAGAGTAGTATATTCTTCGGTAATCAACTTCTTCAGTTTTACGATCTCAATTACTGATGTTCTCATCTCCGTTTTCCTTTGTTTTCTTTGAAATGAACAGGATTACCTATAACAAAGGCTGTTTATTTATTAGGCCTGGGCCTATAATTATAAAAGTAGGTTATGACAGGAAAGTGAAAGAGCAAACAGAAGTCGCATCTGCAGACCGTTTTTAATGTAACCGATGTTGAAATAATTGGTGGTTTTAAATCGCATTTTTCTCCGCTTTGCATTCTTTGATGTTTTTCGCTTTTCGAATGAATATAGGGGAGGGGAGCCATTTTTTAATGGATTTTGCTGAAAATTGGTGTACAGGGGTAAGTGCCCTGGTCACTTTTATGAAGCCATATTTATGATATCTTGTACCTGTCTTGAAGAATAGCCACTGTGTCATCTAAGCGCTATCGCTTTTTGAAATTCTTGCCGCGTAAGGTTCAAGAATGGAAGATGACAGGGAGAAATTACAAATCTGGCTTCATAACTTTTTTCAGCACACTTTTTTACCCCTTGGTGCAAATTTTCAACAAATTCCATGAAAAGTTGTAGCGCGTATATTCTTCAGCGTGAACGGATACAAAAATGACCACTGTGGCAAAACCAATTATGTTTTTCCTCTCAAATTTGGCAGAGATCCATCTTTTCATGATCCACACTTGCCCAAAAAATTTCATCAAAATCGGTTGAGTGGTTTTCATTTTAGCGTCGAAGGTTCACCCCCCCCCCCCTTAACCCATGTGATCTCCATCACAGCTACGCACACACTGAGTATTACTTTGCGTTAAGAATGGCTAATTGAATAAGACTAAGAAATCCTTGAGTAATTCTTAAGAATTAAGAGTAATTCTTAAGTAATTCTTAAGAATTCGAAGCTTAGGCAGTTCTTAAGGCTTAAGTAATGCTTAGCTTAGGAACTGCAATTGAATGAGGTCCCAGAACGGCTGACATAAAAGGAACAAACTACTGACGGCGGCGTTGTCCGACTGGTGAACTGGTGATGAAATTGGACTTTGAAACACGAAGCAGCCATGGTCTGATTCCAGAAACAAGACGCACTTTTTCTTTTCTTTTTTTTTCAATGGATATAATATACTGTTTCAGTGGATTGTGGCAGATAATCCAGTTTCTCATGTTGATCTCGGCCTGGTAATTTTTGCCATTCTAAATTAGCCCAGGTGGAGCTGGCCTTCCCGCCTTGCATCAAATTAAGCGGGCACATGAAAATTTTTCTCACATTATAATTGCCAAAACAACAAAATAGACCACATGTATTTTCACTGTCGTCTGCTGGCAGTCTGCAGGAATAGACACCTAGAAACATGGTGCTGCAAGTCCAGAGGACATCCGTGGCTCTGGAAATGGTCCATGTTACCAGACCACTTGCACACCCTCGCACCACATTCTCAATCACACCATGCACAACTCGGAACTCCGAAACGTTCAAATCCTTCAATGAAACTTTCCCGATTTAAACACCGTGGCATCACCAACCACCGCCTTTAAGCATCTCCGTCTGGTCGGAGCAAGTCGATGACTTGTAAAAACAAACTCGAAGACTTTTTTGATCAAAATCTTGGGCATGTCCGAATTCAAATTTTGTTGTCCAAATCTGTGCGTCAAGTGCGGTTGTGTCTTCTTGCGTTTGAACCAGCAAACTAATATCAGGGCTCCTGAAGTTCACTAATCCTCAGCAGTGGTCTCCGTCGCTTCGGCTTCTTCCCCATTATTCTCCGGAAGGTGTTTGCCAAGCACAGCTTCGCCCTATCTCCTGGTCTGGTCTTCATGGCGCTGGCCATTATCTCTTCGAAGCACAGATCTGGAATCAGAGGTGGAGAGTAACCTCTGTTTAAATCTTCTCTATATATAAAAGAGAAGCCAATTTTTTTGTTAGACGATTCCCGCCGATCCGCAAGGCCGATTTCGCCCAAATTTTGACAGCAAAGGCACGGGACCAGAATCTGGGTTTTATCGAGCCATTTTTTCGAAATTTTGCCCCTGAAGGGCACAGGGCCCCATAAAAAATTTGGCGCACTTTGCGTTTCATAGATGGTGATGGGCGCCGAAAAGTGATTTCCTCCGAAATTCATAGATGGCAGTAAAAATCAACGAAAATTGCACTGAAGCTGAACAGTTTGAACAGATAGCATGCGCGCGAAATTTCCAAAGAAATCGCCAGGAATATTAATTTGTGTGAATATGGATTCCCGAAGCCAATTTCTGCAGCAGCCGTCGTGGCCGAGTGGTCTAAACGATGTGCTAATGCGACAGGGCTAAGCGATGTGCTAATAATGCGTGGATGGTTGGTTCGAATCCTGGCGGGATTTTTCTGGAAAATCTTTTGAAAAATGCCGAAGACCTTTTCAACACATATGGGCAGACACCACGCAGCAGGTTTTCACTGCGCAGAAGGTTGAAAACATGCAGTTGGCTGACACCAGGCAGGATTGTTTAATTAAAGATGTATTTTTCGTGTTTTTAACGTGGAACGCACCAGTTGAAACTCTGACGATTTGTTTGGAATTTGGAAATTCGCGGCACGCCGGACGGAAGACGAGCCCGAACATTTGAGCAGCCAAAGCAGTGAGCTGTTAAGTGTTGGACTTGGAGCATGTTTTAACGCATGTGTTCGTCGCTTTGTGTTGATGGGACGAAGAAAGCAATTCCAAAATGCTCACTGATGCGGTGTCAAGAAAAAATGCAAAATTTGTGTCAATCAACAAATCATTTCATTTGTCATCATTTGTCATAATATTTTTGTTTTTGTGTCTCTTTGCCCTGCCAAAGCCCCTCTTCTTCGCATGTTCAATTGATAAAAATTAACAGCAGTGTGGCAATTAAAATTTAGAACCAAACGTTGCTTCTTCATCGCCCTGAAGGAAAATTTAGCCTCCAGAATACAAATACTGCACCAAAAATGAATCGCAAAATTCAAATCTTCCTTCAGCTTCTGCGTGGGGCTCCACCGCCCGCAGGCCCCCCACCAGGGGCTGTATCTGCCCCTTGGAATCCCGCTGGGCTCCAATCCAGACCCCGACTACCGGCAGGATCCGCCCCCAGACCCCCATCTGGGCCGCCGTAATGTCCGGTAACAGTGCGGAATACCTGCCGACCGCCGCCTCCGCCGCACACGACTCTTCCGCCGCCTCATTTTTTACACCTACCGTCTCGGTACCTTTTCCGGTAACAGTTCCGAAGACCTGTCTACATGTGGATTCGAAAATTTCGCACACGTGTGCTATTCTTCATTCGCAATTAAAGATAACCAAACCTGACCTTACCTCTCCCCGCCCTTTGCTAACCCAGCCCAACCTACCCGAACCCAATATTCTTTGGCAATGTGCGGAGAGGTTAGGTCAGGTTTGGTTAGCTTTAGTTGCGAATAAGGAATAACACACGTCCGCAAAATTGCCGAGTCTACATGTAGACAGGTCTTTCTAACTGTTACCCATTTTCCCACCTGAACAAATGAGGCGGCTGAGATGGCCGACACGGCGGAGGCGGCGGAGGCCGATTTATTGTTATTCTAATAATTTGTGTTTAGGTTAGGTTTGGTAAGGTCAGGTTAGGTCAGTTTTTCTTGGATTTGTTGAAGATTTTGCGACATTTCCGCCATTCGATCTTAAAGAGTTTCTCGCTCAAGTGTCGCGACCCGCACACGGCAGTTGTTTTCGACGTGAACCGCTGGCTCAACTCCCACCCTTACGAAAATTGTCACAATATTTTCATGATTTTATCATGATATCGTCATAATATCATAATTTTATCATGATAAGATCATGTTGCGGAAGATGTCATGATTTTTATGCAAAAATATCATAATAAAATTATGATAGAGGAATTTATCATGATTTTATTATGATTTTTTCGTGATTCGCTCTCGTTCATGACTTTGTCATGGATATATCATGATTTCGTCATGATTTTATCATAAACATTGGAAACAAAAAACGAGTTGTGATATCATCATGAAAAAATCACGATATTATCATGATGGCTTGAAGCTAGCGTGAATGCGGATATATGTGATGTCCATTTCGTGAACTCGATGTCGATATCTTGCTTCAATATACTCTATCAAAATCGCTACTGAGAATGTGCAAAAAATTTTTTGTCTTCCCATGGGAATCCGGGAATCCCTTGGGGACGTAGCGTTTCCCTTGGGATTCCCATGGAAAAGTTTTAGGGCTTTGGCGATCCGACTTTTGGTTGACTGGGACCTTTCACCGCCGAGATGCCTCGTCGCAGTGACATGCCACCACGGAGCAGAATCGAAACTGCGGCCAGTGTACATGATGTCAGGAACACTGGCGAATGGTTCGTTACAGGTCAGATTGGGAGGTTTTGTGCATTTTTTATAATTTGGAAAATTGCAATGGATATGCATCGACACAGCAGCCCGCTGCTGTGTCGCTGAATATCCCTTGCAATGTTCCTATGTGATCAAAAATACGCAATAAAAATGCACCGCAGCCCTACAGACGAAACGAAAACCGGTTTTTTGATGCCATGGGAATGCCATGGGTTCGACCCCATGGTTTTCCCAAGGAATCCCATCGGTTCTCTCGAAATCCATGAAACCATGGAGAACCCATTGGAATGCGATGGTGTTCCCATTGTGAAATTGAAATGCCGAAAGCAGAGAACGAAAGTGTGCTGCACGCATCAAGCTAATTTTGTGTTCTTGGCATGATAACCTGACTTTCGGGTGAAATTGCATAATGATGCAGGGCGAAAGGGCCTAAGAAAGGCCAGAAGAAAAATGGGGCAAAACAGACTGCTGATGGCGACACCCAAGAAGCAAAGGCAAACCCTGCTTCAAAAATTTGTACACCTGTCTGCTTTGCTCTTGTTTCTCTTTGAGCGCGTGTCTTTTGGGCGCAGCAAATTACCCAGAACATCAGAATGCACCCAAGCTCGCTGACGTGATTTGCTCCTCTGTGTTTCGATGATAAATAAAAATCTCACCCATTCGTCCGCGAAATTGGGCGCTTCCCCATGTAGTTGAGGAATTCGGAACTGGAATTCGGAACAACTCTTCTGGATTGCTCGCCCCAATCAGAAAGCCAAATTTTGGAGGCAATGTGTGCTGTGTTGCGTCAGTTTCAGATGCAAACTTGTAGAAAAACAGACTGCAGGGACTGTGCTTTTATTCGGGAATATGTTGAGTTGAGAAACAGGGTTATAGTTTGTTGGGACATGAGGTTAGGCCGAGCAAGGCCGTCCAATACTGTCTGCGCTCAGTTGTTGAATACGAATGGCCGATCGTGGGGTTACTCGCAAGTTCTCAGGAATGAATCTTGGGCAAAACGCAAGCACATGCAAACGTTCTGTCCTAGTTTAAAGTTGCAACCAGATGGGAAGTGAACAGTGTCAATGAAGCACTTTTGAAAAACAAAAGCGGATTACCTTCATAAATTCTGAAAGAAGCATGGTTTCAAAACAAACAGAATTGCAATTAGGTGACCCGTCATTCTGATAGGCCTTGAACTCAACAATAAAAACATGTGGAAATGTTTCTGGTTTGAAAAAATCTCAGAACATTTTGTAAATGTTTTTCCTCTAACGTGATTCGAACCTGGGACTTTCGTTTCTCGACCCAACGCACTTCCAACTGTGCTTCGGCGGATGGATGAAAATTTCAGCAAAACATCGCTAAAATTTTTAACTGTTGCATTTTTAAAAGAGGGAGGCGAAATCGAAATGGGAAACAGTTTCAAACACCACATTTGAAGACGGCAAAGTTCGCGGTCATTTTGCAGTATTTTTACATTATTTACCTGCTGATTATTGTCAACTAACGACTAGCTGATGGCTATTAAGACGATTGTGTGCGTCCGCAACGTTGCCCTCGACTTCACATATGCAAACAAGTCTTTTTTGGAACGGCAACCGGGAATGGGCGAGCAGGAACCGTTCAACTGATGTGCGCAATGTTGACGGAGAAAGGTAAGGCGCATTGAACGTGCGTGTCTCCGCCAGTGAGGTTATTGCGAAGGCAATCAATAAAACTCGCTGCATCGCTAATTTTACTCTGTATCCTTTCAGAATTTGTCTCTTTATTTCCAATTTTGCCATGATTAACTGTTTTTCTTAGCAAAAACGCAAGAAAACAGAAAATTGTAGGGCATATGAGAAAACCAAGATGTTGTATTTAGTGGCAAATCACATTTAGAAATTTACCGTTATTGCAAATTTCTCCTTATTTCCATCCCGGGCTTTTTTCAGCTCCGAAATTCCCCAACACTCAACGTTTTCTATTTTTCAAAAATTTGAAATGTTAAATGGATCAACCTTTTCTCCCCATTCAGTGTTGTATAAACTCTTCCTGTATGATCTGTTACTCTTGAATGTTTAATTGAAGTTGTGCACTTGTTCCTGTCCATATAATTGTGATGTCAATTGCAGCTGGAAGCGAGGGCAATTAGTTCCCTCCACGAAAAGTGTGGTGGTTGTGCTTCAATTTTGCCCCCAAAATCTAAAATCCTTGTCAAATCGCTTTTCCATCATAATAAAATCACAATAAAGTTATGCAAAAACACAATCCGGTCACGACAGTATCATGATAAGGTCACAACTAAATCACATTAAATCACAAAAAGTCGTGATTATATTATAAAAAAGTCATGATTAAATTATAGAAAAATCATAACCCATCCGTTGTGATAAAATCATGATTTTATTGTGAGGCCAAATCCCTACAATAAAATCATGATATTTTTATTGTGATAAAATCATGATCTTTTCCGTAAGGGCAGCCCTTTGCTAACCCAGCCCAACCTACCCGAACCCAATCTTCTTTGGCAATGTGCGGAGAGGTTAGGTCAGGTTTGGTTCGCTTTAATTGCGATTAAGGAATAGCACACGTCCGCGAAATTGCCAAGTCCACATGTAGATAGGTCTTTGGAACTGTTACCCCTTCTCCCGCCTGAACGAATGAGGCGGCTGAGATGGCGGAGACGGCGGAGGCCGATTTATTGTTTTTCAAATAATTTGTGTTTAGGTTAGGTTAGGCAAGGTCAGGTTAGGTCAGTTTTTCTTGGATTTGTTGAAGATTTTGCGACATTTGCGCCATTCGATCATAAAGATTTTCGAACTTAAGTGTCCCGACCCGCACACGGCAGTTGTTTTCGACGTGAACCGCTGGCTCAGCTTTGCAATCACCTTCTGCTCTTTTATTTTTCTGCGCTGTAGATTCGGTCAAACTTAAAAACAACCATTAATCCACCTAACCCTGCACCCGCGGGCATCAGTGGCAAAACAGCTCGGCAATGTTCTCAAACCAGCAGATTCGGACAGGTTCACTTCGGAACGCAACAGGCGGGCTGGATGCGCGACAAGCTGACAAAATCAGCACACACCCATACCCAAACCAGTAACCCAAGAAGTTGAGGACAAGAAGTGCAAGAAGTTCGGGTGTTTGGTTTATAGGTACCTTTTAGTAAGACAACAAAACGACGGCGAAATTGGCTGTTTGGATTGCTGGTTATACGGTTCATTTGGTTGCTGATTTCGGTGGTTTTGGTTGTCCACTGTCAGCTTGACGTTAATCCGCCGCCTCCGCCGTCGCTTCATTAGCTCACATTTATAGGAGGCGGCGAGAAAAGGAACCGAGGCGGCGAGTCGAACAAATGAGGCGGCGGAAGCGGCGTGTGCGGCGAAGGAGGCGCGGCAGGTATTCCGAACTGTTTCCCAATGTCTTCCCTGAAACCTGTCTGCCCCAAAACGAAAAGATTCATGGTTATATCCTGTTACCGCAGGCCCATGTCATGGACCTGGATCCTGGTGTTCTTTACGGTGCAAAAATGTCATGCTGCAGAGCGGATCTCCCGTTTGCCGTCTCATCCTTAAGGAGTCGAGGGACTTGGCCTGTAAGCCCCCTTTCATCAGCAGCCCAACCATGGGCACGAGGATGGCCCTTCCAAGTACTGTCCTGGACCAACGTTGCTTTTGCTTTTCTCATGTTACCTTTGCAGTGGTTCTTGCATTGGGACACGGAGACCAGATGAATTAGACTTCCATCAGATTAAAGGCTACGACACTGCTCTGGAAATACATATGAGCAGCTTATGCTGCATGACTCCGTATTGACTCCGTCTCCGGTAATCTCCTCACGGGAAACCCATCAGACCTAACACGCAAATGTCCTCGCAGCTCCATGAAAGTAGACATAACTCGCACATCAAGCATATAACAAGCAAACCTTTCAAGAAGGGCTATCATGAAGCAAAACATTTTCTGAGTCAATGAGGGCGACCCGGAAACAATCACCTCCGAAGATACTTACAATGCGTATGTCGTTTGACCCCCTTTTCGGCCCACCAGCAAACTGCACAAATACACCTGACACCCGACGGAACGACGCCGGGTTCTGTCATCGCGACGAGACAGCAACAAAACTGTATTCTTTGTAAACCCGAGAGCCCGATGACAAAACACGATTTCAAAATCATGCAATTACTTTAATTACTTTACACACTGTAGTGGCAGCCCGGCAGGGCCGGGCGCAGCCCGGCTAGTTGATTATAAAATCCTAAAACTTTGAATTGATCATCGGGAAAAAGCGAAATTAATTTAAATTTTTTTTATCTTGCAACATAGTTCATCTCAACAGAGCGAAGTGGTAAAACTTTAGTGCTGTGATTGTATTCAAAACGGTGAGAATGAGAAAATTTGAAATTATAGGATGAACGAGAACGATTTGTTTTTTTTTTTTTGTACCAAAGATTGAACAGCATTTCACAGATTCGAGATATACCGACAAACAAAGCCGAACCATGCCTCATGGCGATGTTGTAAAGACAGTTTTCGCTTCTGCAAATAGATGATTGACATGCGACAAAAATTATTCAGAATTAATTCCATAACCCGACCAAATTTTCCTGACCCGTCCACATGCGGTCAGGCATTCTAAGTGTCCATAAACTTATTTGCCCAGCTTTAAAAACGTCATGTTGATAAATCATAAAAGTGCCAAATCCTCGGCACCTAATTGCACAGTGTGCCTGCAGACCCAGAAAACCTGGAATTGTCTGGGAATTTTGCCATTCTGGAAAAGTCCGGCAGTTAGTGAAAGTTCTCTGCTAACTCGGAATTTTTTGGAAATTTCTTTTTCTCTAGCAAGTAAAGTCTCTGTTTCTTTAGTACAGGGCTTGACTGGATTTCTTCATCTTTTTTGTTTTTCTTTTTTACTGGGTTTGGCCACACTTGTGGCATTTCAAACAAAGCAAAGTTGTCGCCTTGTCGGCCTTTTTCTCCGGAACTAGAACTAGAACATTCATTCTGGCCAATAAACAAATGCTGAGAGATAGACGGCAATGAGTGTCCAAAATGTCTGGAATTTTTGGAATTTCCGTCTGGAAAACCTGGAAACGTCCGGGGAAATGGTCTGTGCAGCTGCAGTCACCCTGTTGCACCAAAATCTGGATATTGCCTTCCAAACTTTGCGGGCTCACACTCGGCTGCGTTCCCCGTTGATAGAAGGTTTTCTTCACGTTTCCAACCGCAATCAATCATTCTCCCCACGTTTACGTTATGGTCTTACCAAGTTGAAGTTGACTTCCCTTTCGATATGTTGACGAAGCTGAGGCCAGTGAGCCATTTGGCACTCCGAACATTGTTGGCTCCGAATAGCAGAGGCTGTCTGTGTCCGATTTGAATTCTGCTCTGATCCGGTCGAGTGCTGTGAAAAAGAGAAGTCAGAGGTCTCTATTTCGGCGTCTTCAATTTTATAGTCTTCAAAATATCGTTTTAGACGTGCGATGGATCCCAAACGTTGATCAGACTCGTCAATATGGAGTTAAGATCCGAATCGTCAAAATCACCAGGTAAGGATAATGCCTTATTTAATTTTAATTGTCCATAATTTTAATTGCCCATTTCAATCAACTGACCGAGGCAACATTTCATCTTGAACTTTCGAAAACACAGTCTAATTCTTCTCTAAACATTTTTTCAAAAACAGATGAATGCCAAGATATTCCAGAGAACCGGAAGTGCGACGTAACCGACGTTGCCAGTCCTGCTCTGCCGACTCTTCCCTCATCCTCATCAAGTGAAACAGGTGACAGCAGTTCGGAAGGTTCAAGCTCAAGTGATTCCTGCAGCCTGGACGAAGAAGAAATACGGAAGTCAGGTTGTACCGTTGAAAATTTTTCTTACATTTCTGTTTACAATACAGTCAAAACAGGGTGTGGAAGATATTATTTGGGCATTCCTGTTTCTCTAAATTCCAGAAAGGCCGTGGCAATGGTCGATACTGGATCAATTATCACGCTCTGTAGCGAAGCGCTTTACTGGGAACTTAAAATTCGACATCAATTGCACCTCCCAACAGCACAAATTCGCTCAGCAGACAATCATGAGTGCGCCTACATTGGCCATGTTTTCATAAAAATGCATGTGCAAAAATACATACTGAGAATACAGCTTCATATTGTCAAAAAGTTGGTGTTGCCACTCATTGTTGGCCTAGACGTGATTGATGCCCTGAGAATGAAAATTGATAGGTCCCGAAAAACGTATACAATAGATCATGAAGAATACGAATTTGAAAATATTCCAAGTGATGGGAATATACTACGTCCTTGTGTTTTAGGCTTTCATAATAAGGATGTGAGCCGTGTGAAAACTCCAAATGAAATAGTGTTGGGAACTCTGAAGAATGCTGAATTTGATGTTTCCAAATTTAATGCGAAGCGAAATTACGACGAGATCACCATCGACTCGGAGGTTGACGAGACTGAAAACGTCATCTCTGATGTCGAATTTGGTGAAACATTACCAGAAGAAGAAAGGGATAAATTCCAAAATTTGCTTCTGTCATGCAAGGACTTATTTCGGGACGAAATTGGGAACGTGTCGAACACGGGCTTTAAGGGTAGACTGAGTTCATACAAGCCCTTAAGAAGGCCGCCATACAGATTGTCTCCTCAAAAGGAGGTCATACTGCAACAAATGCTTGACAAGATGGAAGAGCAAGGTATAATTGAGAAAGCATTTAGTGAATTTAGTTCCAGTTGCATGATTCTTCCGAAAAAGAAAAAAGGAGAGTGGAGAATGGTCACAGATTTTCGTGAAATAAACAAAAGAATTCTCCCAGTTTACAGTCCTTTGACGAGACCGGAAGATGTTTTTCACAAAATTGGAACTCATAAATTTTATACCTTGTTGGATATCTCAAATGCCTATCACGCCATTGCCCTTGAGGATGAGCTTACCAAGAATGTTCTCTCCTTCAGCAATTCTGCGTTTCAGTACAGATATTTAAGAATGCCACAAGGTCTTGCGACGGCGGCTGCTGCATTTCAACGCATTTTGAACACCATTTTACAAAAGTATTTGGCCTTCACACACTGTTATCTAGACGATATCATCATTGCGTCCTCCACATACGAGCAGCATTACGAAGATGTTGCTAATGTGCTGCAAACATTGCAGGACAGCGGATTTACTCTCAATGGTAAGGCTAAAATAGCCACTCAAGAAGTAAAAATACTGGGATTCATTATTTCCAAAGGTAAGAAAGTGTGTGACGATAGTAAAATTGATGCAATTTCCAAACTCAGTCCTCCAAAAACGATTACAGAATTGAAAAGCTGTCTTGGCGCAATTAACTTTCTTGGAGAATTTATTCCGTGCAAATCAGAAATACTTGGTCCAATGAACAAACTAACGCGTGGTAATCCAAAAAAATTGGTATGGACTCAGGAGGCTCAGGAGAGTTTTGAGAAGGTCAAAAGGGCTTTGGCATTGAGAGTGGCCCTATACCTTCCTGATCCAAACTTACCATATGTGATGTTCACGGATGCTTCCCCAAAGAAAAATGTTGCAGGTGTACTAACTCAGTTGGACTCTGATGGTCATCACTTGCCGGTTAGCTTTTTCTCCAAAACTTTGGAAAAGTCCCAACGTTCGTGGGATGCACAGACGACAGAACTCTATGCTGTTCTACTGTCTGTCGAAAAATTTGCGCACTATGTTCAGGATGGCGGCTGTACGGTGTACACTGATAACTCCGCGATCACCTTTTTACACAATATGAAATTACCCCAAAATAAGTTGGCAAGATGGCTATTAAGATTGCAAACAACGAAGTTAACTTTGCGCCACATAAAAGGGAAAAACAACACGCTCTTAGATTACATGAGTAGAGTAATACCTTTGAGTGAACCTTCGTTTAAACTCGAAGAAAAAGACACTGTCATGCCGCTTCAGAAAAAGGAAATAGAAATTTCGGTGAGTGAAGATAGAACAGACTTTATCCATCTGATAGTGAGTGAACCTGAAGTGGGTAGTCAGTGGCAAGAACCAGTGAAGATATTCGAAAGACCCTTGAAAACAAAAGACCGAGCTGCACAAGAAAACAGTACTGAGTGTGACTATTCAAACGTATGCATGTTATTTGAAATGCCAATTCAATACACAGTATTCGCTAACAATGTTCAATCAGACGAGGAGATGACAGGTTACATGGGTTACTCCTTGCAAGACATCAGAGTGGAACAAGAAAAAGATTCACTGGTTTCAGAACTGAAAGAGTATGTCATTGAAAACAACCACAAAATCGAAAACGACAAGAAAAACTTCCCAAATAAACACAAAAGACTTCAAAAATTGGCGAAAAAATCAAAACTCATTGATGGTGTCGTTTACATAGATCAAGGTTCATTCGGAAACGTCATTCTCTTACCAAAGCATTTAATTAAGACCTTTGTAACAAAATTTCATGCGTCCAAGTCTCAAAATCACAGCGGAACTGCGAAAACATACAAGAGTTTGAGAAATTTGGTCTATTGGCATAATATGAGCAGAGACATAAAAATTCTGATCTCTTGTTGCGAAATTTGCAACCGCAATAAAAGCACAAATCTGAAGCCGATTGGACGTATGCAAAGTGTCAATTTAAATGTTTTGAATAACACATGGTGTCTGGATGTCGCACATTTTGTGAGAAGTAACAAGACAAAATTTTTGCTCACGTGCATGGAAGTAAGGTCAAAATTTTGTGTCCTCAGTGTTCTACCGAGACACTGCACAAAAAATCTTATCAAAGTCCTTGAAGAGTCTATAATTGCGCCATTTGGATGCCCAGTTGCCTGGATATTGGACAGAGCAACAATAAATACCTCGCAAGAATTTAAAACATGGTCAAGGAATCTGGGAATTGAACCTATTTATACGGCCGTGGGACACAAAATCTCAAATCCAAGTGAGCGACTCATTCTTACTGTGCGGAATTTAATTCGGACAGCGATTTCTGAAGAACATGCGAATTGGGTAAAAGAAATAAAATTCATACAGCTCTGCATAAACAATAATGTTCACGAAACGCATGGCCTAACTCCGGCAAGAGTGTTTCTGGGACGTGATCTAATGACGCCTGAAATGTTAAGGTTATTAGACTCAGAAAAAATAGCTCAAGAGCCGATTGATAGCCAAGCAGATCTATTGCAGCGAGCAGAAATATATGAATATGTAAAACAAAATGCTGAGAAACAGTTTGAAAAGAATAAGACAGAGTTTGATGAACATCATCGAGATATGAATTTGAAAATTGGAGATATTGTAAAAGTGAAATTGGTGCACAAATCAAATGAGGCGAGTGGGTTCCACGATAAATCGGCCCCTGTGTTCTCGCCTCCTTGCATAATTCTGGACATAGACGCACGAAATAATGTTACGGTAAGAGAATGGCGCAACTCTTTAGCACCAATCGAAGAATTTAACGCCGACAGAATTTACCCCTTCAAAACATATCCGTTGTGTGTGAAACATGATGGGAAGCATGATATGTTTTCTTGCCCGCTCTCAGGTACTGACGAACAAGATGAAGAAGGGTCGGTCGACGAAGAGGCTGGCAGCGTCGGCGATACGTGCGGCACAGAAGGTTCGCTGGTTGCTGAGTATCAGGGGTCCAGATCCGAATGTGAAATTAGTGAAAATGTCTCTTCAGATGATGAGGTTGGGTATGAAAGCCCTGATTACACATACGAGTTGCGACCACGTTTGGAAAAAGTCAATTATGCGAAGTAAAGTTCGGAAATCTAAAAACGGGGTTGAATGAAGCTGTTATCATTCTCTGTATCATTGACTTTACTCTTTGTTCTGTCTGGTTTTTCGGTTCGGTGCGATTTCACGCATGAAAAATTGCGGGTACCGAGGGGAAACTAGGCAGGGCATGAGTGGGGGAAAGTGATAAATGGGGATGATGCAGGCAATTGAGAAAAAATTGAATTGAGACTGATGTATACAGATATACATAAAGCCGAAGCGAAAAAAGAAATCTTACAGATTTCTTTTTTCTCTCTCCGGGGGGGCATATGGCGAGACAGATCCGCCAAAGTGAAAAGCCCACCATAAAAAACTAATGCAGTTTGGCAATTTCTGTGAAACCCTGTGCTGTCAACAAACTGATGAATTGAAGCAGCAAAACGTGTAAAAAGGCTGATAAATTGCGAGCGCTGAAAAGATTATTACGAAAACAGGCAATCGGAGCCGTAAAGTTCAGACGCTCATTTCAATCGTTTGCGTGCAGTGAGTTGCTTGTTGAACCACGAGTGGAGCTGGCATTTTATTAGCATGAACACTTCGTGCGTGGTCATTCCGAACTGAACACTTTCATTCTGAACACTTTCATTCTGAACACTTTCAAGTGCTTTTTGGAGTTGGGTTAATTAGGGTTCTCCGAAGACGTTTGCGAGGTTTTCGTCAAGAGTGGTCAAAAAGGTTACCAAAAAGGCAAAAAACGTAGGTTCACCGAGATTTTTCATACGTGAATAGCCAGATCCTTGCGTGCCATAACAATTACCAAAGACTTCCGTAACATATCTGTGATAATTTGCTGTGATCATTTTCCTTTTTATGTGTCAGTGTTGCGTCCAGATTTTAAAAGGCCTATACCATTACCGTTTTTAGTGTGTTCGTGTTTGTTCCGATTTTACGAAGTTACTCGCAGAATTTTAGTGTGTTTGTGATCGTCTCCACCATCGCAAAGGTTTTTAATGCCATATCTAATTTTTCCCATAGGATTCAAACAGGATTCTGATCCTAAATTTGTTGCTATAGCTACTACTGCTAATAGTTGTTTGATAGCTTCATCAAAACCCCTAAAACTACGACAACAGTTTGAAGGGGGTAAGTTTTTGAGTGAAGCAAAGTCACTAAAATATTGCCTAATTTTTTTCAACGGGATCATAGAAAAAGAGAACAACCATGTTGCAAGTTTCCAAATACCATTTTATTGGCATTCCAATGCATCCCATAAAAGATAGTAGGGCCTAATTCGAAATGATGTCACATGACAAAGTGAGGTTCAATGAGTGTGTGTTAAAACACTGGAATGGATGACAGTTATGTACAAATGGCTTTCTGAGTTAAATTGAGAAGATTTATTGAGCAATATTTAAGAATTGGAAAATGTGATGTTCAAATTCACCAGTTTTGTTTCAGAGTGTGAGCCAATCTAAAGGTTGACATGACATGCTCCTTTTGTTTCCTTCCATTTGATCGCTTCTTTCACCTACCCCTCAGAATGAAGACATTTTCATGAAGGCTAGTTTGAATTTAGCCATTTTCCGCAACACGAGAATAGAACGGAAACTTTGAGATTGGAATTCCCGTGAAACATTGTTTGAAAACCGAATGAACTTTCTTAGAGAATTGGGTTACAGGAATATTTTCTTTTTCTTTCTTAGTTTTTTTATACGGCAGATCTAACTGTCTCGCCCAAAGGGGTCGACATCTCTAAGAGATACGTCAAATGCATTTTCGGAGAATATCAACCGAAAGGTTTCTCAAGGGTCAGTAGGCCTACTCGAAATACGGTGCGATCCTAATCACCAAATCAAACCTAAACTGGAGATTCATCAGAAGACCTGATTCACCAACAAAAGATAAGTAAATTTGGTCAACTTCTCTTTTACCTGGTTTTTGCCATTTTCGGGGAAGTTTGGAGATCCTGCTACCCCACTCGGAAAAGAACTTTCCTCTAGGAGTGTATCTTCGAGAAGATTGTGCAGTGCTTTCACCATAAATTTCCAGCCATTTCCGAAAACGAAGCTCCCCGACATTCGCAGTGTACCTGAACAAACATCACTTATGTACCTGAACCTTCTCTAGTCAACCTTCTCTAGTCAACATTCTCTAGTCCACCTTCTCTCGTCAAACCACCCTTTCTAAAGATGCCATTTATCCGTGTTTTAACAATATTTTCCACAGTTTTTAACCAGTTTTTCTAACCAGTACTTGTCAGCGTACTCTCATTTGTTTGTCGTTGATTATTATGTTCTCCACATGTACATTTCTTTCAAATTGAAAAGATAGCCTTGGAGATTTTGTGAAATTTGTCCTCGACGAGTGTTCAGAAATACAATTTCAGATTTGCAAAAGCCCAAAATAACTTCGAGTCAATTTCTTAAACATTCACGGCCTCGTGAACGCTATTCTATTAAGGAATGGGGCGGGCTGGCAGTATAGAATGCTCTCAGCGAGGCTTTGCTGACCCTTCTGGCACTGATTTGCTCTTCCGACGCAAAATAATTTATCTCGAGTGTTGATGCAATGGTGGAAATTTCTGGCGGCTGAAATCACTCTCTTGAGTGTTGTGGGCTTTGATGCAAGGAGGTCTCCCTCAACGATAATCTTATACCCCAGAAATCATGTTGAAAACTTTGAAGGGAGTTTGTCAGCCTATGTGAGTGTCAGTAAATCACCGACCTGAGCTTTCCCTCAATTCTAAGTCACAGTTGAGGCAGTGACTCGATTAAAGTCCATAAAAACTGACACTCATGAAGACTTTAACACCCTTTTTGAGATTGTTCGATGACTGTTCAACTGCTGTCATCCAAAACACTGTGATGACTCTGCAATGTCCCAAAAACACAGCAGTATGGCATGAAACTCTTGAAATTGACAAACACCACTTATCAATACATTTTCCTCACAGTTTTAAAACTCTCGCAGTGGCCAAACACACCTCACAGCACAGGTAAATAGAGCATTGTTCAATTTACATCGACAATGAACACACATCTTTCAGTAAGAGCAAATGCGCTTCATACCAGAAACTCACAACATTGCCCTTGGATAGTGGCAAACGCAGGCTTTTCTGTCACTGTTTTCGCGGTGATGGTTTGCACTTTGCAGTGCAAGCAATGTGTGGTGAAATTTTCAAGAAACGCATACCTGTGCGCATCCAAAGAAGTTTAATATAATAACTTCTTTTATACTTCCATGTGCGCATCGTGCAATGTGGAATTAAACAACCGACGACGACATGTTTGAAATTTAAACATCCAAAGAACAAGTCCCAACACGAACAGCTTATTCCATCCCGCTTGATGATGCAAACCGAGAATGCTTCACAGGGAGGGGGCAAGGGGGTGTATCCCCTTGCCCCCTCACCCATTCGAACATGCAGCATTACTGATTTCTGTGAAACAAAAAATCCTGGTTTCTCTCTTGGCATGTCAGTGCACATTCTCAGTCTGCATCTCAAAAGGTGGAAAAATGTGTTCCGCACTCGAAAAAATGCCACAATCCAAAATCCCAACTGTGGCCAAACGGACAAGGGCAGTTCTTCCCCACAGTCGTTCTGCAACCGACCTGCATGGCTGCATGGTTTATCAAGCTGGAACGATCACGCATCCCTGACTCGCCGCATCGAAAAAAGAATTTTTCTTCTCATTCTGCACCACCATATAACTCTACTTACCAGAAGACTTCCCTCCAAAATTAACTGCTCGTTGGAGATCATTACTTATCAGGCGCCATTTTGAATCAATTAATGCAGCATGCGCCACAGATCATCATTACATTCGTGCAAGGCGTGCAACTGCATCAAACCCTGTGACTGCCAGGCCTTTCAAATTTCTGCAATGTGCATGAGTCAATTCTGACGGGCTCTGTTCAGCCAACTTATTGCTGGTTTATTGACGGAAGAATCTGAGTTGGCTTTTGGTTTTGAACCCAGATACCTTGCCGCAAATGACTCGCAAAAGCATTTCTCTCACTTTGGACGAAGATGTGTGCCAACATTGATGCCGCGTGGATTCTCTGGGCCAATATTTGAGTGCACCGTGCGGAGGATCACAGCGGCAAAACCACACATAGGCAGGGCTGACTTTACCAATATGCACACCATGTCTTGGAATAGGGGCCCGAGACCTGGCAGGGCCCCTTTTTTCGGCGACAACATTTTTTTGCAGAAAAACGGGCCCCTTTTTTCGGCGAGAACCTTTTTATTTTAGAAAAAACGGGGGGGGGGGGTCAGGGGCCCAAAATTTTGAAGTGCATGAGGCCCTGCAGACCCTTGATCCGGGCCTGCACATAACAATGAATATTGAAGAGTTGACACGAAAAAGGCATCTTTAAGGATACCAATAAGGTTGCCTCACCTTTCTTGAGATCCAGTTCGTCCATTTCGGAGTTTTGTATCCGTTTCAGTTGTTTCTCGAACTTCCTTGTGATCTTCCTTCGGCAGTAGTCAGCTTCAATCTCCTGTTTTGTGCGTGGAATCCGAAAACGACAGCAACAACAGCAAAGAACCACTGAAACGCAGGAAAGGTTTTTTCAGAACAAATCAACAACGTCAACGTCACAATGAGGAATTCAACGCACAGTGCCCTTTGGCATACGGTTTGGAAGTAATGGAGTCCTGCAGAAGCTGGAGAATTTCGAAGTTTTAGTGTTCATTTTGAGTACTATACTGGTATTGGTGTTCCAGTCTCCATATTTACGTATGTTGTACCAGAATTAATGGAAGTTGGCTCATTGTCTTGGTATTCTGGATGCGATTTTGGCAAATTTTGGTTTGCTTAAATACATACATCTATGGTGGACATTTTTGTGCCAAAGGACAACTTTATCAGCCTTCTGATACTCAGTATAGCGATGCTTGAATTCAATGTATTTTGTGCTCTGAAGAAAAAGCAAGGATTTTATTTTTCAAAGGTAGAAAAACAATTCAATGACATAGATCTCGTAGATTATGCAACTCAAAATCCTGCTATTTTGGAGGCAGTAGGTATATGGTGGCCAGTGTCGCTCATTTTCCACTGGTATTTGAATAATTCAACAATTTTCCTGTGTTACAGGGTGGTTCAAAAATGACCCTCAATCGCAAGCTAAAAGTCAGGTTATGAACGACTGAAAATGGGTGGTGCACAGAGGCAGTGGAAGATGACGACAGAACAACTGCAGCTGTGGCTTGATCTGAAGCATTCTTGGTTGAAAGGCATTTTCTAAAATCCGTACCTGAATGGTTCAGTCGGCTCGCAGAATCAATGAAAAAAGACACCAATGAAAATATTGCCATCATTCCAGAAATTTTGGGATACCATGTAGAAGAGAAAGATGGTTCTCACAAGGCATTCACAGGAACACGACACTTGTACAACTCTCGCCTTTTTTTTTTGAAAAATCAAACGGGCAATATCAGGACTGCAAGTTTCCGGCCCTGGTTTCAAGTGTCCGGCCCTGGTCAAAAGCACAAATTCAGAGGCAAAAAAGAGCCCACTTTGCATGAGAAGGGTGGAAATTTGCATCGATGTCAAGGAAGAATGCCTCTAAATGATTTCAGGAGGTGAAATTGATTAAAGTTGTGCGCAAGACATTTGAGGATGCAACTTCCATTATAATTCTGGTACAGCTCACGTACCACTGGGCGTGCTGAAAGCACAGGCGTAACTTTACATGTATAATCTGTCCAGGAATGGGGCCAAGTTCTTTGGGGCCCTTTTTCAAGAAACGTGCATGCCGGTGTCATCATTTTTGCTGCATTGGATTTTCGTCAAAATTGGAGTAAGTTACCGTTGGCGTTGAGCCCCTGAGGTACGTCCCTGCGGAAAGTGGGCTGAGGTTTGCAAACAGGATGGACAAAAGGCAGGCTATTTTTCCACTTTCGATTGGCGAGTGTCCCAGTGAATCGTGTTTCTTGCATGGGTCGCGATAGTTTGGTCCGAAAAACTTTGGGATTGAATGGCGCTAATCTCGCAAAATCTTCACCAAATCCAAGTTAAATCGACCTAACCTGACTTCTACACTCCCAACCTAACCTATCTTTGCCTATTATAACCTGATTTTAAGCCATTCGGACTTTAAGTTTTTCGGACCAGGTATGTTCCCCCTCTTGCATCTGTTGTGGTGTGAAATCGACCAAGCATTTTGGTTCTTTACGTTTGTGATTTCTGACGGAATTTTCCGCAGCTTGAAACCGAAGTTGGTTTTCGATTACCTCCGGAAATCAAAATTGAACTGGCTTTCGCCTTGAAGTAACTGCATCTGCGAAGTGACATCAGTTTCGCACAGTCACTTCGATGCTTTGCGTGGGGATTGTGCCACACGAGTCAGTCTATTTCTTTTACCAAGTTTGATCAGTCAGCTGCCGCCACCTATTGCATGTTGCAACTTCGGTCGTGGGATTTGCGAAACAAGAAACGCCCAGAGAGAACACAAAAAGGCAGGCAACTGGCAATGTTTCATTGGACATATTGATGTCACATTCATGATTTCCAAAAACTAAAAAGAGGTCCTCTTCAATAAAACTTGCGGACATCTCTGCTATCAGTTGATCACTTCATCCGTGATGCATTTCCTTTAATGGACCTCATTCACGGAGTTTGCTGGCAGCTGTGCAAGACATAATTGGCACAGTTCACACTTGGTTCACACCATGTTGACAGAATATCGCCATGAAAATTCATTCCTGGTTGGACTCGCTGCATTCAATGATTCGTTTTCTTTTATTTATTTATTTTTTTGGCATTTTTTCATACAATAGAGGAGATTTTTGCACATGTTTAACACCATTCAGAATCTCATGCGTGCATGGATGCTCCAACTCGTAACTCACCAAGTGCTATGAAACCGGCCACAGATAGGAACATGACATGCCACACACGAAATCCTGCACCAACTTCATCGTCCATCCAAGTGGGTGCTGGTTCCTGATCGACCAAATAGGAGATGTCTGTCGTGGAATACGGCAGTGAACCACCTCCGCAAGCCTAAAATGCAGGGGTAAAAAGTGTAAACTCATCATGAGGGAAGGAACCAATAGCGATGGCGGAATTAATGTTCTCATGCATGTAAAAAATTGCGACTGTTCAGATTTTGGCAAAGACCATGCTGCAAAGTTCCTCTTTCATCGTGATAGGGGGAAACCTCCACAAAATATAGTCATTCAATCAATCAATCACCGATACAAAATCTGACACCTCCAGAAAGCTCGGTTGCAATCGCGCTTTTATTTCTACCTCCTGCATAAGAGTAAAAAGAAAAAAAAAGTTTCGGAATAGGAAAAATACGTATAGGTACATGTGTGAGTAGATTAATTCCGCCGCTGCTGTATAAATGTTTTATACACAGACAAATTTTGTCGCCGGACAGACAATGTAAACAAGCCTCCGGTGCTTGATCCATTCAGATGGACGCCCAATGACGTTCAAACGAGATAATGATCAATCGATGCATTGTCTCATGACGTCATTTTGCCGACTTCACTGGACCACAGCTGCGGGGCTCGTAACAGTGGATCTTTTTAAGAACCGTCAGCGGTGGTGCCGCATCTCCAGGGGTGGTTTTTGTCAAAGGTTACTTTTACAGGACTCTCTATTTTGCACACTGTCCAGAAGTGAGTTTGTTTTTTATTCTGATGCAACCGAATCACGTTTCTGCACGCCAATTGGCTGCTTATTCGGTGTATCCAATTTCACATCCGGCCTTTGGATTTGCAAATTGGGAGGATTTCCGGCTTCCTCTGGACCGAAAGCGGAGAATGACATCAAATGACATGCAAATGCTTGATGGACACATAACAGCAAGTCCCTGTTTGTTGCTGCCGGAGCTTGAGCGGTGCCTCTGAGAATAAACTTTTATCTCTCGGAGGCACTGGCTTGAGACAGTTGAATCTGCAGATTATTGCATGATTCGTGTTTTGAGGGTTTTTATACCACAGATTTGCCTCATGCCGTTTGACACAAAACGCATCTGTTCTTCAAACCCGTTTTGCTTCAAAACAGCACATCTGGTGATATGTTGCCTCCACATTTTTGCTGGAAAAGTTATGAAAATCTTTCACGTCGATGCACATTTTGAGAATCTGAAAAATGTCACCAACCTGTTTGCTCATGGTATCGCATAATCCCATTCCTTTTCACCGATAATTTCACCTTTGATCACTCCGGCGACAGATCTTTCCTCCAGCGAACACAAATCCGCATTTTGCTTGAACTGATTGAAGCAAAAGTCAACAGTGTCTCAGTGAACTTCCCCATTCCAACATTCTCTGAAGAACTCCACGCGGCACGCACGGATTGCCAGACTGGTTTCATCTCTGCGAAGCCCAGGCCATCGACAACACAGTCGAATATTCGCCAACGTTTGAAGGGAAATCAGTGGATATTGGTGTGGAGAAAAAGCCCCGGCCAATAAATCAGTGCAGTTTTTACTGGGGCAAAAAATAATAACAAGGCGTTTGAAGCTTCGACGAAAAAGCATTGCAAAATGAAGTATTCTACAGGGATGCTTTCAAAAATAGAAATCTGAAATGAAATTTTCGTGGGTTTGTTGCCACCGATTATTATGAAATCGCCATCACTTTCTGGAGATCTGCATTGTCAAAAGTGGTATATACCTGAAAAAACTTTTGCAAAACAACATGACGTGTTGCCATGAGATCAATTTTGGGCCCTCCCTTTTTTTGAACGACTAACGTTTTGAGGCAGTGTTACACAGCTGGCAAAGGAAAAGCGGGCTGGTCGAAACGGAACTTCACGTCGCAAACTATGTACAACTAATTTTAAAGCTCTATCATCGGCGGAGAGATCAATGACGAGAGTGACGCTAAACTCCGAGTTGCGAGCGAGGTAAACTCTGCCATACGTTTTACGAGTAAATGGCAAAAAATCACATCACAGCTCAGCGTAACGGGACGCAAATTTGTCAAACCCACCGGATTTCAAACCTCGTCCTACGTCATATGGCATTTGTCCTGCGCAATAGGCATTTTCGACCGACGAGTGAACCGCAAAATAAATAAGTTTGTTCAAGGCAACTTCCAGGAGCGAACTGCGGCAGCTGACCGGTTGGCCGAATGGATAAGGCATCCGCTCGCAAAGTCGGTGTTATCCATTATTGGTGGGTTCGAATCCCACCCATGGCAATAATCTGAAAAAAAATATTTTTCCTTAACAATAGAGAGCAGGTTGACCAGAGGCATTGCGCGAACACTGAGGCAGTGTTCGTGGACGGGTTTGGTCAGGTTCAGTTAGCTTTAGTTAAGTTTCAATCAACTGAATTGGAAAAAAAATTGCGTATGACGTAGGACAAGGTTGGGAAATCCGGTGTGTTTGACAAATTCGCTTACGGGACGAACAGGTGAAAGTTGCCTTTTCGGAGAGTTGATTGTTGCAAAATATGGATGCTTCAATGACGTTTCTAGTGTAAAAACGATAAGTAGCTGAGAAACGGACATAAACACCACAGGCTGATGTTGTTCCGCGTAGGTACGATGCCGAACACGCCATTCACCAAGGCTGAGGTTCCGTCCGTATTGCAAGGCAGGGCTGGCGACTCAGCATTTAATTGCCACTCTTTGTGATTCCGGTTGCAGTTCGGAATGCCTGCCGACATCTAAAAAAAGCTGAACTGGACGAGTTTTCAGACACGCTCAAGCAACTAAAATGGGATGGGAAAGATGAGGGCGATGTAGGTAGGGTAGGATAGGTTAGGATAGGTGTGTTTGGATAGGTTAGGATGGCTTACGGTTAGGTTAGGTTTATTTAGCTTTATGTATATCAGAGAGCAATGGCGATAACTCGTTCAGTTCAATGTTGGCAGGTATTCCGAACTGTTACCGTGATTCCTTTGGTTCTGCTGTTGATGAATGAGCAGAAGAAATCCAGCCTTGGTGTGTTTGGCATCTTCTTTTTGGAAAAGCTCTGTTGACAGAGTGGAATAACCTCCCCAAGGACTCTAATGTAATAAGAAATCCTCCTGCTCTTTAGAGTTCAACTTCACTGCTCAATCTCTTTCCATTCTGCATTGATTGTTGATTTTTGCCATCAGCCTTTTTTCTCTCTTTCTCGCCATGTTTTTTGAACAGTCGTTTCGTTGCCTTAATGTTTTTTCTCCTTGCGTGTATAATTTAATGTGAGTTTAAATATTTTAGCATTTTCATGGCAAACAAAACAAAACTGTGATCGTTTTGCCAAAAGGCAAATCGTGATCCACAAGAGGTCCACTGAATCTTCAGCCAATGAGGTGACTTTCGGTCGGTCTTTCACCTTTTAATGAAAGTTAAACCAGGGCTGTAAAGGTTTTGTCGGGCCTCCTCTTCAGGCCTTGGTTGAACGCAGCAAATCCTGTTGTTTCCGTGAGATCGAACAATTCGCCATTCCGTTCTGATTTTTGAAATCAACCCGGTATCGCTGTCGATAACTGCTATGCTGCCAAGCTTTAACTATACGTCCATTAATGCATAGGAGCTTTTGTTTCCTGAATCGACTGCGAGTTATGTTCATTCATATTCCTTCTTCCTTTTAAGGGCACACCCAAAATAAGGTGGATATTGAATCACGCCCACAGGGGCTAGCTGGCTGGCCGAATGCTACAGGCTGAATTCTTCGCCAAAGTTTCACATACGCCTCCATTAGTTTTTAATTTGCTGATTGGAGACAGGGTGACTCATATCGATACAATTTTTTGTCGCTTTTCACTTTTCACAAAATTATGGATTCGTTTTGTTTCCAGAAAAGATGGGTCAGTTATGATGTCATGACAAACGCCGGATGGACAACAGTATCCTTGGCACATCTTCGGACTTCAAATTTCGTCTCCCCTTCGGCAATGTTTCGAAAGTCCCTCGTCTTTCGAATAGGACGTAAAGCATGAGGTTCCGTAGCAGAATCACGGCAATGCGCCGGTTAAAGAACACTTAGCAGCGGGTCCGGGAAAGGGCCGGGCGAGTTACACTGCAGAGAAAAGGCAATTCGACCGAGCAGCGATTGCAGTCCGCCCAGCAGCAGCTGTGACAAAGACTTGCCACCAGTCCCAGGGTGTTTGCAAGTAAGGGCAAAAAACAAATAAGTCACAAAACAAACGCATAATAATAAAAAACCGTGGGGTGATCCAGTGCGGAGTAGCGCTAATCCGAGGTTGCGAATTAAATTTTTGCCATTTACTTCAATGGAAAAAAATTACTCTGCAACCTCGGATTAGCGCTAATCCGAGGTTGCAGAGTAATTTCTTTCCATTGAAGTAAATGGCGAAAATTTAATTCACAACCTCGGATTAGCGCTAATCCGCACTGGATCACCCCACGGGTGTCATGATATGGTGGAGGAAGTTGGTGTTCCTCAAGAGGTGAAAGCCCTGAAGTTTACTTTCTGTTTGAACGACTACTGCTGATTTTGGAAACGTGTAGCAATTGGAGCGACGGGTGTTCCTTTTAACTGTGGAGGGAAGAATTTTTTTTTCATTTTTAGCCGATGCGAAATTGCGATGCTAAAAACGTGAAAATTTCGTGCACTTTGCTTTGCACCTTTTCAACAATATCACGCATATTTGGACAGCAGTAAAATATTGGGTGAAATCCCTTTTATTCTGTGTCTCTTGCAGTTATTGATCATTAAAATGGGCATGGCTTTTACCCCAAACGAAATTACGACGGAACCAAAATGCAACAATTTGTTTCATGCGCATGCCAGCTTTTGGTCGAACAGGGTACAAACCTGGAAAATGCGTACTCTTTTACCCCTAACGAAATTCGGAGGTTAGCAATACGCAACAATTTGGTTGATTTGTGTTGCAGCTTTTGATTTTGCAGGGGTACAAATCTGACAAAATGCGTGCTACTTTACCCCTAACGAAATTAGGAGGTCAGCAATCCGCAACAATTTGTTTGATGTGTGTTGCAGCTTTTGATTTTGCAGGGGTACAAATCTGACAAAATGCGTACTCTTTTACCCCTAACGAAATTAGGAGGTCAGCAATCCGCAACAATTTGTTTGATGTGTGTTGCAGCTTTTGATTTTGCAGGGGTACAAATCTGGAAAAATGCGTGCTCTTTTACCCCTAACGAAATTAGGAGGTTAGCAAAACGCAACAATTTGTTTGATGTGTGTTGCAGCTTTTGATTTTGCAGGGGTACAAATCTGGAAAAATGCGTGCTCTTTTACCCCTAACGAAATTAGGAGGTCAGCAATCCGCAACAATTTGTTTGATGTGGATTGCAGCTTTTGATCGCACAGGGGAACAAATCTGAAAAAAATGCGTGCTCTTTTACCCCTAACGAAATTAGGAGGTTCGCAATCCGCAACAATTTGTTTGATGTGGATTGCAGCTTTTGATCGCACAGGGGTACAAATCTGGAAAAATGCGTGCTCTTTTACCCCTAACGAATTTAGGAGGTCAGCTAAACGCAACAATTTGTTTCACACTGATTGTAGCTCTTGATCGCACAGGGGTACAAATCTGGAAAAATGCGTGCTCTTTTACCCCTAACGAATTTAGGAGGTCAGCTAAACGCAACAATTTGTTTCACACTGATTGTAGCTCTTGATCGCACAGGGGTTCAAATCTGGAAGAAGGCGTGCTCTTTTACCCCTAACGAAATTAGGAGATTAGCAATCCGCAACAATTTGTTGGATGTGGATTGCAGCTTTTGATCGCACAGGGGTTCAAATCTGGAAGAAGGCGTGCTCTTTTACCCCTAACGAAATTAGGAGATTAGCAATCCGCAACAATTTGTTGGATGTGGATTGCAGCTTTTGATCGCGCAGGGGTACAAATCTGAAGAATGCGTGCTCTTTTACCCCAAACGAAATTAGGTCATCAACTCGCAACAATTTGTTGGATGTGGATTGCAGCTTTTGATCGCACAGGGCTACAAATCTGGAAAAAATGCGTGCTCTTTTACCCCTAACGAAATTAGGAGCTTCGCAATCCGCAACAATTTGTTTGATGTGGATTGCAGCTTTTGATCGCACAGGGGTACAAATCTGGAAAAATGCGTGCTCTTTTACCCCTAACGAATTTAGGAGGTCAGCTAAACGCAACAATTTGTTTCACACTGATTGTAGCTCTTGATCGCACAGGGGTTCAAATCTGGAAGAAGGCGTGCTCTTTTACCCCTAACGAAATTAGGAGATTAGCAATCCGCAACAATTTGTTGGATGTGGATTGCAGCTTTTGATCGCACAGGGGTTCAAATCTGGAAGAAGGGGTGCTCTTTTACCCCTAACGAAATTAGGAGATTAGCAATCCGCAACAATTTGTTGGCTGTGGATTGCAGCTTTTGATCGCGCAGGGGTACAAATCTGAAGAATGCGTGCTCTTTTACCCCAAACGAAATTAGAAGGTCATCAACTCGCAACAATTTGTTGGATGTGGATTGCAGCTTTTGATCGCACAGGGCTACAAATCTGGAAAAATGCGTGCTCTTTTACCCCTAACGAAATTAGGAGGTTCGCAATCCGCAACAATTTGTTGGATGTGGATTGCAGCTTTTGATCGCACAGGGGTACAAATCTGGAAAAATGCGTGCTCTTTTACCCCTAACGAATTTAGGAGGTCAGCTAAACGCAACAATTTGTTTCACACTGATTGTAGCTCTTGATCGCACAGGGGTTCAAATCTGGAAGAAGGCGTGCTCTTTTACCCCTAACGAAATTAGGAGATTAGCAATCCGCAACAATTTGTTGGATGTGGATTGCAGCTTTTGATCGCACAGGGGTACAAATCTGGAAAAATGCGTGCTCTTTTACCCCAAACGAAATTTCGAGGTTAGCAAAACGCCACAACTTTTTTCGTGCGTGTTGCATCTTTTGGTCGAACAGGGGTACAGGTGTGGCAAAGTGCGTGCTCCCGTCCTCAGCACGAAATATGATTGAATTGAATTGTTTACGAGTAAGAGTAAATTTGGGAGCTTGGCTCCGTTTCATGTGTCAGGCAGGTTGATCGCATGAAAAG
The DNA here is from genome assembly GCA_030068105.1 of Sinentomon sp. SZTP_YWyxl. Lineage (NCBI taxonomy): Eukaryota > Metazoa > Arthropoda > Protura > Sinentomata > Sinentomidae > Sinentomon > Sinentomon sp. SZTP_YWyxl. The sequence goes on from JASGXE010007219.1 coordinate 56,215, forward strand.
ATCCTTTTTCGAAGACTACCCAAAAAAGCCTGAAAACGACAGCAAGTAGGTACCAAAGTGAAGTTGAACTTGAGGCTATGAAAGGTGAACAATGTAAGGCCAAATGGATGGAGCTTTCGAAGAATGCACTTAGACGTGCTTTCAGCAGATTTCTGGGAATTGGGGCAAAACATTTTTGCCGGCAACGAATTCCAGTCAGAAATCATTCGCTGAAAACCGTATTTCAGCACATTCGTCCTTTGAAGAGTCCTTATTTTGAATTGATGATCATGGCGAGGAATGTAAGTGGGTCTCTGAATTTATGGCAACAATTTACTCCAACCACCACTGTCAGAAACCACTTAGGCCGGAGAGATCTCCGATGCTTTTTTTTAAAACCACCGGTGAAAGTTGCGGATATCCACGTTTTCGGGGGGAAGGGATCGATAATATCCTCAACTATCTCCGGTGGTTTTGAAACAAGCAACAGAGATCTCTCCGGCCTTAGAATATTATTCTTCCGATTTTTCTTCTTGTATGGAACGGATACCACTTTTCTTTATCATCTCAGACACACTGCTGTGGCGAGAATATTTTCCTGCCACAAAATGAGCGCCCAAACGCTGAATTTTTTCAGTGAGCCCAAGTCAGCAGCAAGGTAAGGGTCCCAAGTGATCGATGCATATTCAAGCTGAGGTCTAACAAAAGCAAAGTATGCAAAAGCTCTCAGCTCGCTAAATTTCAGCGAATGAAATACATGGCCTCACGTGATCCATTAAAAACAGTATTGATGTGCAGAGAAACCAACTTAAATCGGAAGTGATACCTATTCACACAAAGTTATATGAGTTCTTTTGCCCGCACATGTTCAAGCACGCACCATCAATGTCGTTGTGTTGGCAACTGGACAGAGATTATTTGTGAAAGACACGACCTTTCATTTTTCAGCGGTGGGTTTCATGCTATTCTATTGACACCAGCCTGAAATTGTTATTAGGTCGCTTTGGAGGGCGCGGTAGTCAGCGATGGAACAAATAATTTGTCGGTATAAAACACAGTCATCGCCGAAGAGACGAATGTTGTTGCAAAAAATAGGGGGCAGATCACAAAAAACTAAAAAAGTAAGGGACCAAGAACACTACCTTGTTGTACTCCTGAAGTTACAAGTAGCACGAGGCTGGCAAATTGCAACATTTCTTTCGTGGGTGTTGCAGAGTTTGATAGCACATAGGTGCACAGATCTGGCAAATGCGTGCTGGGAAAATTCCGAGGTCAGCAAAACGTCAACTTGCTGTGATGTGCGTTGCAGCTGGTGACCATAATAAACGCGTATAAATTTCTTCAAATTGATGCACTTGCAGTGGCTGAACATGCGTTTAGTTTGTTCTGTTGAATATGAAAACCAGCCACATTGGTAAATGGGCAAATATGCCTTCTTCCGTCAAGTATGAATAAAATAACATACACAGATTACAGTTTAATCACTTGTAATTCCTGTTATACATCAATAAAATGATTAAATAATGCGCGAAAAATTGTTGAACAAAGTAAAAAACAAAATGGCAGCTTAATTAATACAAATAAACATTTTACAAACAGAACTGTCGACATCATCTGTCAAAATTGAGATGTATTATATCACAGCGAATTAGATTTTGAGAAGACCAGTCATTGCACTCTTGTATTCTATGATGGTCGGTCAAGACCAAATTTAAGTCAATTATGAGTTTGGACTTTGAAACTGATTTTGGAAATCAGCACCACAATCCACAATTGGTCCACACCGAGGTATTTAATGTAGCAATTCACCTTCAGTTGCGCTTGCCGCTTGTGTGATACAGTGACGTCAGTGTCCTCGCCCGGATTTCATAACTGACGTACCTCTACATTAAATACCTCGGTCCACACCAGATCCACACAAGCAATATATCCACACCGGTTCTTCAGTTGTACGGAGACAAACGAAATTAAATGTTGGTGAGGAATTAAATGCGCACTTCATCGACCTTTGCTGCCTATGGCCCATGACAAAACCTAAACATGACAAAAATTTACCTTTCGATTTTGTCCACGTTGCATTCTGACAGTTTTACTCCAACTAATCACGGAGAAAACCTCACTGGTCACAAAGCACACGCATGAAGTAATTTTCTGAAACCTGTACACAATACTCACAAGAATAGCCGCCTTTCGGGCCCAAGTCCATGAGGTACTCGTATTTAAAACCCTTTGGTGAATTTCAGACTTGACATTGCATCACCTTCGGAAGCAGGTGACACCACCTTTCAACAAAAATAAACATGCTTGGCTTGGCCGACCCTTTCTTTGGAAAATGGTGATCTGCTGATCATAAATACGCCGCTTGCAGTTCTGTGTGATCTGCTTCCCGATTCAACTTCTTTACACGTCAACTACAACTATTTTCTACAGATCTACATCAGCTCTTCCAGTCCACATCTTCCAGTGACCACATTTGACTAGTTGACTCCCCACATCGTCTGAGCGTCAACTGGCCTGAAACGGACGTCCTGAAACCGCTGCGGTTGACGTCCAGGCATTTTCCTGACTGAACGTGGACAATTCTCCCCGTCTGAAATAAAAACGTCGATTGCTTTACTGAAAATGACGAGCAAATCACTGAAATGCATAACGATTGAAAAGAACGCCGGCTTGCTAATTCTTCGGCCAGAGCGGTTTTGGACATGGTTTCAAGGCTGAGTGAGATTAAAGTTTCAAGGCTTAGATTAAAAAATTCCCCGCGCCGGCATGATGCCAACAGAGAAAGAAAGAAGGCATTGCGGCGAGGCCTGCACCCATGGGTCCAATGTGAAGCGCTGTGGACGACCATGAAATCAAGCATACCAAAATTAATAGAAAATCTCCCATTATAAAAGCTTGGAGTTCTTCCATTCCATATAGGATATTCCTTCTGCAAGGGCGTCAGCAAACGCAAGAACCATTATATCTTTCTAGGTTTGGAATTCAATCGTTTTGGAAATTGCTATACATTCCATTCAAGACAGATAAACTCAGACTCGCGTTTTTTCTTCTGGTTGTCACGTTTCTCGAACAGTTGTCAAAATGGAAATATTTCCATTTTGACATCTGTTTTGACCGTGACTGTTGGCAGGTGGGGTAGGAACTTCATGATAAAAAATGGAATGCTGCAGGAGGGAACTCAAATGAGTACAGATGGGGCCACCCAAATGTGACAGGGACGTTTTTCTGCGGAGCACTGTGTTCGCGCCTTCCATTGTTTTCCAGGCTCATTATTTTCAAGGCAATTAATCTTTTAAAAAAATCAGCTTTAACTTTTTTTCACGTGTTTGTTTCTCGGCATAGGCCGATCCAATTTGGCCTCCCCGTGTGACAAGCTGGGCTTCCCTGCCGACGGAAGCTGTTCCATGCACATTCGTTCGCGAAGCGCAGAGATAAGGCAGCGATAAGGCGCGGCTGCTGATTTACTGGAATGAATGCAATTAAAAAAAGCGTTGTATATCAGGGAAGAGCTGCCCAGTCGGTGTTCGACAGCGTCAGTCAATTTGCAGCGAACTGATATCATGGCAAGCATCGTGGGCTTGCGGGGTATCCAAAACGAGCAGCAAATGTGGCTCATCATTCAAAATAGCTTCAATGCCCTGGTGGGCCGTCAGGATTACCTACCCTCATTTACACGCTTCATGCCACAGCGACTAATTGATTTGATTAACGTGGAGGGAGCTTCGACAAAGTGGTGACGGGCCAAAGGAGCCAAACCAATGAAGTAAAGAACAAAGTGGAATGCTATCTTATCTCTGCTGTGCATTGGGAGATGCGTGGCAAGTCGCTCGATCGCTGGGCGCCATCTTGCCGTCAACAGCTGGCGCAAAAGCATTGAGCGCAATGGGAGAGAAGGCAAGATTGGCAAGCATTTTCAGGCATTTCCGATCGGAAACTTTTGCATTGTTTATAGCCGGTAGAAATGGCAGGAATTGGCGATTAATTGTGTGCAAACGGCATTCTTTTTACTTGTTCAAAAGATATGGCAACATTAAAAAAACCTTCATTCAAGAATTTTGGAAAAGAAAGAAGAGTTTGTGTGCGTTTTTTGCATCTTGCTCAAAATTTCGAAAAGATAGCGGTGGGTCATCAGCGCATGAAAAATGTTAGGGATGCCAAAAGCTATCCGTAAGTGCAAAAAGCACTGGAATCGGTGTTCATTCAGAGAAACGGCAGCCTTTCAAAAGTCAAGCTTTTCATCGGATTCACGCCACGCGCTTGCATTGCCAACGCTGAGATCATTCATCATCATCATCATCATCATCATCGTGGAGTCATATGGACTGATAGCCATTCGGCTGGTGGTCCGACCATTTACCTTGTTGCACACACCTTGGGCTCGCAAGGAGAACTATGCCCCATAATCGTAGCCCATTTCTGCTCTGCATTCAACTGAAACGACTCGGACCAGTTTTACGGCGTATACACGCCAACCCGCAGGGTTCCCGGAGAGAGTCATGCTCTGCAGAGCAGTGATGTGTGACTTGTGAGATGTGGCTTCTCTGTTGTGTAACCTGCCAAGCCACTATCTTGGACTTGGAGCTAGGTGTTCTTTAACGTGCACAGGGTGATGCTGCACACGGGACCTCCTGCTTAACGTCTCATCCGAAGGAGACGAGGGACTTGGCCACTAAGCCCCCTTCCAGCAGCACAAACTGGGGTACAAGGGTGGTCTCCCATCCAAGCATCATCCAGGCCCAACGTTGCTTAACTTCGGTGTTCTGATGGGAACCGGTGCAAGCCACGAGGTATGCGCTGCTGACTATCATTGACTTTCTGTTTTGGTCGCACAAATTATAAGTCGATAATGGAAACGGAACAAGATGTAATGCATAAATACACTAAAAATTACAAGTGAATGATATACACTGCTGCAAGTTATACTGGAAAAAATTGGTGGAAAGAGTGGCAAAACATCCTCAACGTACTGCCGGCAATTTCCTCACAATTTTGGTGACATGCGCGAAAAATGACAATATTGGTGTCAAATATTTCCACCAAAACGTGAAGAATTTGCCGCCAGTTAGGTGATTTTTTTTTTGCTATCGCATTTTACAGGTGTGTGTAGGCAGTGGTTGGCATGTTCCCTAAGCAAAAAAGTCGGTACGTCTACATCACGAAGTAAAAACACCTGAGATTCGCAAGATTAAAATAACTTTCATTTTCAAAGATACTTTACCGTGGGGGGTTCAATTCAGGTTTAATTTGCTCGGAGCAGCAAACTTTACCCCTCGGCAGGGGTAAAACTGTGCCTCTGCAGTTGCACTCACATTTTTCAGAAGGGGCGGGGCAGTCTTGTCTGGACGAACAGCCAAAAGCAGCACACGCAGACACCATTTTTGATCACGGACAGCGTTTGAAACTCGAAGCAAACTGTGGGCAAACAACTCAAATGGTGGACAAATCGCAGGAGAATCAAGAGGAAGAGAGACAGCATCCATTCATGTCATGCAGCCATTGTGCAGCCATAATGCTCACTCCACTTCATGGGTTTCATGTTTGTGTGCCTCAGAACGCGAGGTCACGCCAGGTCAATGATCTCAGCGTTGGCAATGCAAGCGCCAGGCGTGAATCCGATGAAAAGCTTGACTTTTGAAAGGCTGCAGCCGTTTCTCTGAATGAACACCGATTCCAGTGCTTTTTGCACTTACGGATAGCTTTTGGCATCCCTAACATTTCATACGCTGATGACCCACCGCTATCTTTTCGAAATTTTGAGCAAGATGCAAAAAACGCACACAAACTCTTCTTTCTTTTCCAAAATTCTTGAATGAAGGTTTTTTTAATGTTGCCATATCTTTTGAACGAGACAAGTAAAAAGAATGCCGTTTGCACACAATTAATCGCCAATTCCTGCCCTTTCTACCGGCTATAAACAATGCAAAAGTTTCCGATCGGAAATGCCTGAAAATGCTTGCCAATCTTGCCTTCTCCCCCATTGCGCTCAATGCTTTTGCGCCAGCTGTTGACGGCAAGATGGCGCCCAGCGATCGAGCGAGTTGACATGCAGAGCAGAGATGAAGATCGCGTTCCAGTGTACCCTATAGTTCATTGAGCCAAACCCAACAGCCCTTTTGAGGGCTACCAATACCAGCAAAGCACGGGAGAGGGGCCCTTGAGAACGGGCGTGACGGTGGGAAGGGAACAGCCCTCACGTCCCTCATAGGGGCCTGGGTTCTGGGATGCCCCTCTATACCCGTGAGCGCGCCTCCCACGCACACACGTCACGCTTTCCTCTCAAAGGTTGGTGCACTGCAAAAATGCCGCGGGAGTCATGTCGTGGGAAACAGACCTGACGCACGTCAGCCGATTCCTTTCGGCAAATTGAAGCGCTCGCTTTCAGAAATCGCTAGGGGTCATGAACTCGCGCAGCAAACAACGAAAGCGGTGGCCCTTGCCACGGCGAGTAAACGTACGCCTCAGGCAGCTGGGTCGCCCGAAAAGCCGAGACCTGTCACAATTGCTTGGCCTCCTCTGTACTAAACATCCAATTGCTAAAATTTTGTTTCTCATCATTTTTCTTCGCATGCAAGGAATGAGGCCTCACAACCCCCACAACTTCCCAAGATGGACAAATTTGCTGAGAGGCACCTAGTCTATGCAAAATCGAGAACGTGAAAACCAACTCACGTCATCCTCAACGGTCCACATTTGCCTGGGGCTCTCTGTACATGACGTGAACTTCACATTTGGATAGAGCCTGTCCCAATCAGAGCTGTCCAAACACGTGTTCTCGTTGGTCTGAACCGGGCCATTGGCTGAATAGACGAACAGCTGCAGAGCATACGGTTCAATTGAGCATATCGACATGACGGCGGGCCCGAATGGCTGGTTGCCTCCTCCCGAACCGGAAAGCCGCTTCTCCACGCAATGGCTGCTTTCACGATTGCGAATCTGCAGAAGAAAAAAATCGATCAGAGCTAAGGCCATAATTATGAATTTAGTTTTCGCTGTGAGAAGCATATGCCAACAAGTGCATGTCTTTAATGGGAAGAGACCTTTCATTGTCGGGACGTTACGTCACCGAGACGGTTCGTCGCCGGACGCTTCACCCCCGGGACATTCCGTCACCATGTCGTCACATCGCGGGATGGTCAGAAAGTGTTGTGCTGGCGCGAAGGGGTCGCCAACTGGTGACCAAGGTTGGATAGCAAGTTATTGATGAATTTGTGGCCCATTTTTAAATTTTTCAATGGTGAAATCACGCCATCCAATCTCACGAAGCACCCGAATTTTCATGCGCTAAAATTTTTTAAACGACAAATATAAAACGGAAGTTTCCACAATGAGTGGCCAGTTCTTATAACTATCTACAGGTTCTCCGATTCATATATATTCTCAGAATTCACCAAAATTTTGGTAACAGCACTCCTAAATCGTGTTTCCTGGTAAGTTTTAAAAGCTACCAATTGCACGCTGTGCCATATTTTTCCTCCTAATCCGAACGACAATCGCACAATAGTTAAGCTCTGTTTTTCGACCGAAATTAAGTCGGTTATGCTGCCAGTGACACTTCTATATTTTCCAGAATAACTTAATCTAATCAATTTGAATTACAGAATAATTTCTATTCTATAATAGAATAACTTCTATTCTTTAATAAAATAGGTAACTTTTATTCGGACTTATAATTAGGACATAATTTTGACCGTCACTTCAAGTGACTATAAGATTATGGAATGGCAGCATACCTTGCCAAAGAATCTGTCTTCTGTTGGAAGAAAGTGATGTGGCCAAACGTTGTTCAAGTACCAGCGGAAACCTTTGCAGTTTTTCCTTTTTCTCAACTCCAAACGTGAAGAAACATTCTGCAAGTAGTGTTCCGTTGTCGCTTCTGAAAGAATAGATATCACACTCAAACATTCAACAATCTAGTTCAATCACTTAAACAAGCAAGATTTAAAACTTAAGCTGCTTAAATTTTAAGATAGATATATCCCTTTTGAGCCTGAGTTAGCATCGGACCCTCATGTTTGAAGACTTTTTATTGGGAGTGTTGCGTTAGCTGGTAAAAGAACTGCGTTGGTTGGTTGAGTTTGACAAAAAGTATAGATGCACCATCTGCTATCGTCATTTTACGGCCACGAGCTTGGATGTACGTACCCACAACTTCCGAGTCAAAGGAAGTTGTGTGTTGAGATGACAGAATAAAAGTTGTGGTCTGATTTTTATTTTTGCAACATTTTGATTCCGAAAATGCAAATAAATGCAAAAAAGTTGTGTGTTGGGATAGCAGGATGAAAGTCTTATTTTTCTTTTTTGCGAACATTGATTTCGAAAATAGGCAGATTGAAATGCAAAGGAAGTTGTGTTGGGATAGCAGAATGAGTGTTATTTTTATTTTTGCGAGCATTTGAAACGCATTGAATGGCATTTCGTGTTATGTGTTCACAACTTGGAAAGAATCTCCGGAGACGGCGCTGCTGAAAAAAATCTCAGAGTATAAACAACACCGGCGGTTAAATGGCTCCGCATCTACAGGGAAATTCCAGTGAAAACTATACGCGAGAGCGCGTTCGGTATGAATTTGCTCGTATTTTTCCTTTTAATTTGTCTGCTCTCTCAGTCATTGACCGTTTGTTTTTTCTCAGGCCAAGCGATTTGCGCTCGCGGTAGAATGAGATCGGCGCATTGAGCTGGTGTTTTTGTGTATGCCAAGCAAAGAGATTCTGTTTCACCTTCAGCATTCGGAACGACCAGAACCTTGACGCATTGCGCAGTCCGTGACCTCATTGCAAAATTGAAGTCAACATGCCTCTGTCCAGAATATCCGTCGAAGGCCACGATGCGCACAGAGAGAAGGTGAATATGAACGAAGGTGCCATCATTGCCCAAGTGGAAAGACAAGCAATACCCACAGACCGCAAGCGAAATAGACCGGAAGGCTATTTTTTAAATGATCACACGGGATCGGGATTTTTTCCATCGAAACCAATGTAAAAGTCCCGAGACGCAAAAAGTGGGCAAAAACCATTTGAACAAGGAAAAAAGGTTAGGTAAGGTTTGGTTGGGCAAGGTTAGGGAAGGTTAGATTAATCTCGGAAGGTTAGGATGGCCTAGGTAGCTTTATTTTGTTTTTTTTTTCAGTTTGCACGATTTCGATAACGTGTGACGATTTAAAATAACGCTGCCGGGAGCTTGATCGCGCCAGATCCTGCGTCACAAAAATCCTTAAAAAAAGTAAGATCCGTCCCCGGAAGATAATCGTACCCTTAGTCCATGAAGTAAAGCCTGGTTAAAACTAGAAGAGCTGATTTTTGTGAGAAAATGGCAAACTCCATCAGACGTCATCCTGGTCTAGTTGAGAGGATATGTTTCACAGACGAGGCCACAGACCATTTTTCATCGAGGGGAAATTAAATGGCCAGTTGTATCAACAGCTCCCGGAAAGACAAGTGTTTCCAGCAATCGCTTTGGCAGTGGCCGAGCAAGTGGACGACCCGCACTGAATAGGAATACCATCGTTTTCCAGCACGACGGAGGCCAGCTCATAATACGCTACATGTCCAAGTTGGACAAGTAGCGCATTTGTGGATAGGAAAGGGGGACGAATTGAATGGCCGATCGAATCGATCGCATTAAAACGATTAGCCATCAGCCCACAAAAACTCAGCAACGCACGCCAAGAATTTGAGCACCGAATGTATTTTTGTCAGGAGCAGCATTCAAGGGGGACAATTTGAAAATTACTTCCATAGGAGACAAACGGCCCTTTTTGGGGCCACACCTATCAGCTTCCATCAGCGGCAGGTCAAAAAGCACATCTTTCATTTTTATGCGTCAGGTTCGAACTTTTTCAACACCGTGCACCACTTTTGGGGCTGGCTGCGGCGAATGGCAAAAAAGAAAAAGGTCATTGATGTGAAATTCGGATAATCGACGAATGCAATACAAATGACAAGCGATAAAGAAGCAAATTCATACCGATCGAGCTCTCGCGTATAGTTTTCACTGTCATTTCCCTGTATAGGATAACAAACCTGGGTTGAATTTGAAATAGAAGTTTGCCCATTCGTCCATCCAGGTTAGTGCAACTCGTGCGAGATTGGCGTACAAAACATGACCTGTTTTGCCAATGCTCCTCGGAAATGTGTACGGTGAAGCCTTTCTGAACACGTGACCGACGTGTGAACACGGGCAGATCTCAATCTCACCACCGCACTGCCACGTCTGTTCGCGAAAAAAGAAGAGAAATAATTATGTAACAGGGACTCTTACAAAAGAGCGAGAGACGCCTCGTAGTGTCATTTGCGGATTCTGCCCTCACTCACACCTGCAGAGTAGCGGCGGAATTTTTGTGTTCGTACATGTGTTTTTCCCATTTAACTGTTACCTCAAAAACTTTTTTTCTTTCTTTTTATGCTCTTATGCAGGCAGTAGAAAATAAAGCGTCAGATTACAACAAGGCTTTCTATACATGTTTCAGATTTTGACCTCGCTCGATGAAGAGGATCTTTAATTTCTGCAGCACTGAATTTTTTACTGAAATCTGAACAGTCGCAGTTTTTACAAGAATGGGTACCGACATTAATTCCGCCTCCACTATACTCGTGTATGTCGAATTGGGGACTATTTTAAAATCACCAGAGAAACCCTAACCACGAAATCCAACCAGGATTTTGATTTACAGAAATACAGCTCGTGTACAAATGCATGGACTGTTGGGCCTTTTTCAGGAAATTCGTGTATCCTTCCTTGCATGGGTTACAAAACGAGCGCAGTGAAAAGGAAACTGAGCTCTGCGGGCAGACTTTTCATGATTTGAAAGCCCATTATTCTCCTGCACCGACAGTTGAAATCGGCACAAAACATAAAATGGAGTTGCGACCCGGAATTTGAAACCTTATTGTTTGATTATCATAACTTTGTCGCAAGCAAAAAAAAATATCAAACCCTGAAAGATAGTTCCAAATTCTCTCCTCCCCAGATCTCCATGTTCTCGTCATAACTGCCAAGATCAAAGAAATATTCTCTGTCGATCGTGAACAGACCACCGGCCATCACGGGTGTCCTGCAAAAAGCAAGAAATTCCGGAAAAGAGAAAAAAATAACACTTTTCATAGCCTCAGCTATCCATTATTGGCGTCGATGGGAAACAGAGTTGGGAAACAGAGTTGGGAAACAGAGTTGGGAAACAGAGTTGGGAAACAGAGTAAGTAATATTTCTATATCAGTTGCTGCCATCCACTACACAATCCCCCACAAAGTTCCTTGCGTCTAATATTTCGACCATTTCGTATTTGGCCAGTCAATTCCGTCAGAATCAGAATTTGACCACTGGGATTTTATGCTGGTCAGTCGTTTTTTTCTCAACACCTTGAGCCATCTCCTGCCGAAAAGTTTGAGAAATTCCACCACTCTATCAACAGAATAAGGTGAACGTCCCTGATTAAGTCAACTGCTGACAGCCAACCCTTTGACAGAGGATTTTCAAAACGGACAAGCGGCAATTTTTTTAATAATTCGGCATGTCCAATAATAAGCCATATCTTATCTTATCCAACGAATCTAGAATGATTTCACGAATTCGAACTTTCCAGGTTCGAACAATCGGAACGTTAGAGTTGGTTAGAGGGTAGTGCATTTAAAAGAGAAACAACAATTTATTGATTCTCACTTGAACGGTGCAATTGGGTTCTGCTTCCTCCTTCGCATCTCTGCCTGATCGATCGAGTACCACCGGAAATGAAGAGCCCAATTGAATGCACCCCAGTGCATCTCAAAACTACGAATATATGCAAAGCTTTCGTCGCTGATCACATCAATAACTGGACAGACAATGGTGTTCCTGTTTTCTTTTATTCTGAACAGCAGCGGCTCCAGCCAACCTAAAAGTATATGGGAAGAAAAATGGACAACTAATTCCGTTTTATATAGACAGGCAAAAAAGGTTTGGACAGTCAATTCCTTTCGCGAATTCAATCGTTGTACCTATTCATTTCGGACAACTAAAAAAATTAATCAGGGGTTCGAACCAGTTCCGATTTTTAGCCTTCCTCAATATTCCAACCTTGACCAAAATTAATTTACATGTAAATTCATTTACCAAAATTCATTTACATGTAAAAGGCCACTGCACACTCCACTCCAATAATACGTTCCGTTGAATGTTTATTTATTTATGTCAAAATGATTTTTGTGACCAGCAGATACCTAATTTTACAGTAGCTTCTTTTCAAGAAATAAATTTGTGCACAAATTGATGATACAAAACCCCATCTCCACGGAGTAATAAGAGTAGGTACCTATTTGTTCGTCTCCCTACAAAGTTACATTTTGTCTTTTCATTTCTGATCAGGTTTCGCATGACTGACGAAGACTGGCAACCTGATTAACTTTATAAAATCAAACTATCGAAGCGTGGTCTAACCTTCGGTACATTCGCAATGAGCGTCCAAGAATGTAAGTGTTTCTCCCTTTGCTTCCTCAGCTCCTAGAAGCCTTGCTCTCACAAGGCCCTCCCGTTTCTCTGTCCGTAATATCCTTGTTGGAACTGGTAGCTTCCTGACGTATTCCTCGAGCGGAGTCTTTAGAAATGCTGCAGAATAAGTGAAGAAAACCAATGTGCATCACTGCGGGCAACGGGGCAAATGTCATTATCGCTTAGTCCAGATAGATAATGGAAATTATACATACCTACCGACACCCACATCGAAGACAGAATTTTTCAAATGCAACAAAATCACGAACAAAAACGATGATACGAAATTATAACGTAAACGTCATTGAACAAAACCGATGATACGATAATTATGACGTTATCAACGTTATCAACGTTATAACGTTATCAACGTTATCAAACAAACACGACGACACGAAATTATAACGTTATATCAATCTTGTCTTTACCTCTGTCGCTGGCATCGTCGATGAGAAGAATTTCATGAATGAGCCGATGTGGTGAACGAATGATCGCACTCCAAACTGTCCTCAAAAGCGTGGACCAAGCTTCGTTGTGAAATACAATGATGATGGTCGTGTTCGGGAGATCATGATCCGAATACAATTTCTGCCTGCACCTGAAACAATGTTAAAAATCGGCTTTATAGGCGTACGGAAATTTGCAACTTGCAAAGTCCGAAATGGCTCTGCTCGGCATAAAATGTCCAGGTTCCATGACCAGAATGATGATTTTTCCATATAATTTGCGGTAATTGGTGACACTTAAATTTGGTAATTTCAATTCCGGTTCAAATTTTTCCATCAGAATTCCATCGGTGGACAAGGACTGAAAGACATCAGTGTTTTATCCTTTTCTTGAGCAGCAGGGCACTCGGTAACACTTCCTCATGGATTTATTAAAGCCCGCATACAATAACTGCGAATGGCGGTGAATTGCGACAAAAACATGACGCCGAGAGATGCAATTTTGGTGGTTGTTTCATGTTATTGCAAACCCTGGAAGCTGGATGCAGGTGATCTGGAGGAATTTCCGACCAGCCATGCAACTTCACCAACCTGACAGGCCTGAATCTTCCTGTTCTATTAGCGGAAAGTTTTTTAAAAATCTTCCTGTTACCTATCTTTGCGAAGTTGAAAAAAGTAATTTTACATTTGGATTTGTATGTTGGCGACATTCCAGTTGCATGGAAGAGGTTTACCATAACACCAATCTTTAGAAAAAGGTGACAAAAGTCCCTACCAATTATTGCCCTATCAATCTTCTTGATATACCTGCCCAAAATACTTGTTTGAATTTCTAAAACAAGTCCCAAAGAAGCTCTCTGGATTCCGCTTCAATTTTGGGTGACGCTCAGCATGTCCTGGACATTCTTGGAAACTCAACTTTCTTCCTTTAGCAAAGAAGTGGCCGTGCCTCTTGACAGTGGGTCAGGAGTCGATGCCGTTTGCTTAATTTCTCAAAAGCATTTGACACCGTAAACCATTGCTTTCGTCCAAGAAAATTATTGGCATTCATGATCATAGACCTGGATAACGTCACTCTTCAGTGGCTGAAGGCTTCCTTTTCTGGGCGAAGTAATCAAAGCTGTTAAAGTTGATGATGACCTGTCTGATCCTTTGCCATTCACCACGGGTGTACCGCAGGGAAACAGATTGGGATCCATCATGTTTTTCGTTTTCATTTGTGGGAAACATTCTGTCTAAAGTAAAGTTATTTGCTGACGAATGCCTGATTTGCCGATCAGTTGAAGGCCAGTCTGATTCCGAAAAGTGACTGGATAAGTTAGCAATTTCAAAATGATTCAACGTCTCTTCCATGAAACTTAACCCTTCAAAGTAGTTCGTTTCTGCAAAAGCATGCTACATTCTCTGATTTTACATATGTTTTAACGGGAAAATTTCAGCCTTTCAAACCAGTTCCAAGCATTTGGGAATCATTTTTGACAACAATTTGACTGGTCCCAACAAGTTGCAACTGTTTCCAAAAACAAAGATACAGAGCTCTTTCCTCGCAAAAAAAAACTTTAGGAAATATTCAGTGAAACTTCGCGAGCTTGCCCATTTCATAGTGGTTAGGCCGATTTTACAGTATGCATTTACTTCATGGGATCCTCATGAACTTTCACAACCGTCATGACTACCCGCTACGGCCTGATGGACACCATTTCACAATAGCATGGGGCTGAAGCAGTATAGTTTCGAAAAATCCGTCCATAGCGAGATAAAAATTACCCAACTCCAACTTGAGAAATATGGTTTTGAAGGATTTGATTTTCCAGTTCTTTTAACTCATGACAATATTGTGCCTTCATTTCTCTTGAGAGTGCTGGTTCAAGATCAATGGAAATCAACATTATATACGAAGTCAACTGTAAGCCAACGTATTTCTCTAGTTCAGACCACGTCAACACCATAAGAATTCACTAACGAGCCATCATCTGACGAGCCATTCTATATCTCTATAATATCGACAGTCTTTCGAAAAAGCCAACAAGAAAAGTCTTTTTTAAAGGCTTGCTCATGTAACATCTTTAAAATACCAATACCCATGGGATAAAATGCAATCTGACATCTGCTATCTCTAAACATACGGGCTCGAAACAACATCTTTCCCTTTTCAAAGAAAGGAATCTGCAGTCTGTTTGGTGTTTGTTTGGTGATGACGTTGGGAGTTTGAACATCATTTGCCACGATGAGTTTCGAAACGCCTGTGCCAATGTTGTCGTCTTGCCCGGCTCCAACTCTGCCCCAAAACCATCAACATTCGGCGTCAACTTGCCCCAAAAACAGTAAAATTACTTTCGTTCAAAAAATAGTTGAATCCGGCATGCGTGTTTTTGGTACCAATCTGTTAGACTGCAGTCTCACTTACTCGGCCCTCCGCACATCCGGCAAGGTCCTGTTGAGTGGTATTTTATCACTGACTAGTAGATTAAAGTGGTTGATTTTGAACAGAGCTCGACCTTTGGCCTCTTCCTGCATCGACAGAATTTCAGGTTGGCCCATGGCACCAGCTTCCGGCTTCGGGGCGAAATTATTTCCGTTTATAATCACTGAAAAAAAAACGGAACATTACAATTGAGATGAGAAATCATCCTTTAGGAATAATGTTGGCGATATGCGACACTTCCTTATTGTTGTCATGTTCTCATAGGTTGTGCTTCACTCTGCGGGGTGTCTCGGGAAAGGTCTTCGCAAAACATTACCACGCGGTTTCTGGACTTTCTACACACAATTATTGTGAAATTTAATCCTACGGTGACGTCAGCAGCACGCGGCACAAATTTTACTCCACTAGGGAATGATTATATATTTCCGCATATAGGTACATTTTTGCGTTTTTTTGTGGTTTTGTGCAGTCTTTGCATGCCTAATGTGATGCATATTCGTTGGACTTTTACTAAAAAATCAATGGAGGGCAAAATCTCATCCCAACATTTTCGTCCATAATGGAACAGGGCCAAGAACCTCGTCAGCTGGTGGTTGGCTGGTGGCTACTGTTTTGAAATCATTGCTTGCAACACCCCGTACAATAAGATTTTATTTTGAACCACAAATTCGCAAAGTGCATGCAGTCGAAGCATGACAATCGAAATATCAGAACAAAAACGCTTTCGCAAGAAAAGCCCTTATTTTCCCCACTTTTCCGTGTTTTGTCAACCCTGAGGTGCGAATTTTCTTTCTGTTTATGTGGTTGCACTCAGACACCTCTTATCCAATTCAGCGTCAAGTTTCCCAGCACCCATCACTTGACATTTGTAACCTTTTGGTCTTCCGAGTATTCTGATAATGCATTTGAAGTGTCCGCCCAATCTGAATTTTGATTGCCGAAAACACGCAAGAGGAAATATCGCACCAGAATAATTGAAATTAGGAATGTACAGAAATTTCCTTTCAAATTGTCCGTCTACCGCCTGGCCCGCAATACCGTACTTGGTGCGCAAAGCTTATAGATTGGCGAAGAATGAAATCAAGAAGTCACATGTCTGTGTTCAAGCTCAGGGAACGGTGTTTATTTATTTATTTATTTATTTATTTAACACAAACGTTGCGAAATGGCAACAAGGCAAATCAAAGGTTAACTACAACACTGGATCCTACAAGATGTGCTCGTCAATATTATTAAAAAGAAGAAGAAAAAAAAATGAAAAATGGATGACCCAGCAGCAGTTGCTGACGAAAATGTGACGGCCAACGTGGCATAACAGGGTATGGCGCAGAACACAAATAGTGAGTTTGATATTGTTGCATTTCAGATAAGAGAGGGATCTTCAGGAACTATCTAATCATATTCTGAATATCATTTGATAGGTCAAAGTTGCACGGGAGGTTGTTCCACTCTCTAATCGTTCTTGGATAAAAAGAGTTTTGAAATGTTTTAAATTTGATAAGTGGGTAGTCTAGCACAAATCTATGTCTGTTGCGTTTGGGTACTGCGAAGAGAGTGAAAATGTTAGGAATGGCAATCTTATAATTTCCTTTGAATACATTTTTTATGAATGACAGTCTTCTGACTTTTCTGCGCTGCGCTAGCGGCGGTATGCCAAGCCTAGAAGCTCTCTCAGTAATGCTGGAGTAACGTGAAAAATCATTTGTAATAAACCTAATAGCGAGTTTCTGGACCTTCTCTAATCCCTCAACATGTGATTGCAGTGTCGGATCCCACACAGTGCATGCATATTCAAGTATCGGTAAAACAGTTGTTCGATAGGCTTTCAATTTCACTTCTTCAGCAGAATTCTTGAGATTCCTCATGATGACACCTAGAGACCTTTTGGCCTTTGAAATGACATGGTTAACTTGCCGCGTCCAACTCAGATCATCAGAAAGAATTACACCCAAGTACTTAAAGGATTCCTGCACTGGTATTTGTGTTGAATTTAACTCATAACTGGTGGAAATATTGATTCGATTGCTGACTGAGGTTGTTTTTTCCCCTAAAAAACTTTACAATAGCGCATTTTTCAACATTTATGGCCATGCCCCACATGTTGCCACCAATCACTGATTGCATTCAGATCTTTTTGTAAGAGCTGAATGTCGTCCATATTCTTAATGGAGTGTTCGAGAGGGAAACATGCTGTTTCGGTCCACGTGACAGTTTCAATGGAAAACTGAACATACATTTTGTGCATTTTGCACATTTTGTACATTTTTACATTTTTACATTTTTACATTTTATACATTTTGTACATTTTGTACATTTTGTACATTTTGTACATTTTGTACATTTTGTACATTTTGTACATTTTGTACAATTTGAAAAATTTGTACATTTTGTACAATTTGTACATTTTGTACGTTTTGTACATTTTTGTATATCTTGTACATTTTGTACATTTTTGTTATCTTGTAAATTTTTCCATTTTGTACAACATTTGTTGTGCATTTTGTACAACATGTACAATTTGTCATGTGAAATGGATTTCCGCGCGAGTTCGGATTCCCTTCTCCCATGGTTCGCTCAGAAAAATAAGCACTTTCAATCATTCACCCTTTCAAAGAAATGACATATCGGACCGAAATCAGACCCGGAGTGCAACGTAATGCACTGAGCCTTTTTCTTCCCAATTATGACTTCGCCGTCCAGAAATATGCCAAAATATGTTCACAAGAAGACTCAACAAACCATCGGTGAGATTTTCCGATCCAATATCCAGTCCATTG
>JASGXE010007220.1:0-70314 GCA_030068105.1 Sinentomon sp. SZTP_YWyxl
CAATGTCAACTTTGCTTGTTTTGTTGTAGGTATCTTCAAGATCAGGTGCAGCAACTGAAGGAATCTTATGACATTTCACAGAACAATTTGAACAAATATAAGGTTAACATCATAATGTGCTACCTGTGGTCATCCACCCCATTTGCTGTTGGTGTTTGTAAGTGGTGGTGTAAACTGATATTGGATTTCAAATCTTTCTTGGTTCATGTGAACTGAAGAACATTTAGCTTTTTTGCCCATTTTTAGCACAGAACCCTTGAGCTCAAAGTTTTGAATGGCCTGAACGTTGGGGTCATGCAATGAAAAGTAATATGATCAACAGCAGCTCAAGATTTTTGGTTTGCCATGTTAAAAAAAATTGAAAAGGAATTGGTCCTGAAACCAGTCTTGACAAGCAGGAATGTACTTGATTTTGCCTTCATTGGAATGCATGGAGACCGGAGAGTGGCAGGCCGTGAGATGATTTAGATTATGTTGGCTGGCAGCCCCAGCCACATTTCAGAAGAAAAGCGACTTTGATGTCGAACCATTTAGAGAACCCAAATTTGTCAAAAGGCTCCTGGTATTTGGGGGACTTTGCCCCAAACTCAGTGAGAGACCGCTGGACCCCCACTGGGGGTTCCCACCTCCAGACCCCCGCACTTTCCACTGCGCCCCAAACTTTTTGCTCGCATTAGGTCTGCTTTACCACCCCACCCCGGGAACCCAATGTCCTAGAAAAAATCTGATTTCGACTTTCGAGTGGGAACCCTGTTTTGTTCCCACTAGGTTCCTGTATTTCCATGTCTGGAGGTTCACATAACAATTTTCACTTGCCTCTCTAGAAGGCACCCATCATATCCGGTAACTGATGGTCCCAATTCTGAGGACAGTACCACAGGTCTTCAACATCTCGGGTTGTGAGCCTTCTGGCGAAATAATCCCAAGTTTGAAGCAGTGGTACGATGGTAAAACTTCGCCCAAATCATACGCCCAATGGTCAGCGCCATATGCCCAATGTAAAAGCATTGGACAATTTTTTTTCATGCCACGCTGTGTCTTCTGACATTTTTCGTAGACCATTCATTCATTCATTCACCATTCATGGCCTCCATCATAATGCTGCTTTGACATCTGGCCCTAAGGAAGAACCGCCTTCTGAAGATTGAATATTTTCTCATTGTGCTGCATCTTTTTATTCTGTTTTCAGGGTGTGATCGAGAAAAAGAAGAGCAGAGGTATTCTTAGAACAAACAACAGCAAGTCATCAGTTGGTTCTGTCCTGTCCTTGAACCAAGGTTGGTTTAAATTTAACTGCATTTACAATTGGACTGCTTGATGTAATTTTTTGCTTTTCCAAAAGTGAAAGGCAACTGAGGGAGGGGTAACAGGGCAGATCGTGATATGAACGCAACTGAGGGAGGGGTAACAGGGTAGATCGTGATATGAATGTATCATGATAAAAGGACAAACCATCACAAAGTGTGACAAACGGAACAGATATCGAACACAAAAAGTCAGCTCACAATTTATTATTATTTTATCCTGGAATGGAATTCGTTTGTGGTGGACGTGTAATGTCACTGCTTTTGCATAAGAAAATGTCAGTAATAATGTTTCAAACCCTTGTCAAAAATGTTCTCCCCTCCCACCCATCACCAGCTTGTTCAGTAGAGGTGATGCAGGGAGTATGTTAATTTTTTTTACAAACCATTCATATCAATGGCACCATCAATTAGCTTGGTTGACTGTTGCATTGGCACCTTGTTTCGTACAAAAGATGTGACTCCTTTACAAATTTTAAAGAGTGGCTAGATCAACTTGTGAGTGCAGTGAAATATTTTGTGTTGTTGGCAAAACACCGTACCGTATCCTTGACTTCGTGCATTTGTAACTTTCGTTTGATTGAATCTGTTGTCCCATTCTGGGTACCTTTATTGTTTCTGTAAGAATTCTAATGGTCATCGCAACATGAGGTACAGTCGTATCTTGGAGAGATGGTACCATTTTTAACTAAATTACAATGGAAGATTCCTCTCTACAGTTACTCTACTTCGGGGAGGATCATGTTTAGGCTTTCTTGATCATTTCTGGATTTGATTGGCCTTCAAGAATCGGTGATACCGTCATCATTGCAACGATCACCTGTCTTCCTCGATTCCACTTGACCCTCTCTCCCGAAAGTCTTTTTTCAATGGACTGTTCTGTTTCTCCTTCTGTCATAATTCCTTCTGGGCAGATTATAGGCACTTGGCATATCTTCAAAACCTGGTCATTGTGGAATTGACATTATTTTTGTTGGTCTACATACTTCGTCGACCAAACTGAGATGCATGCCGGTATTTGTTTTTGACAAGGTGAAACAGGCATTGTTGACCTTTTATGTACTTGCTAACATTTTCCAGTCCGTCAACTTCTTCAGAGCTTGAATCTTGAAAATGGGAGGCCTCTCTCGCCATCAAGGTGTGCCAAGCCACCGTCGGTCTCCGAATTGCTGGCTCTCTCTGTTGCTCTGCTGGATTCACTAGGTGATAAAACTCTCGCCCTGAATCATCAGAAGAAGACCAACAAGTTGGTGAAATAGCCACAACTTTCTCTGGTTTTTTTTAGACACCTAGCTGGATTCAATGAAATTTTTTATCGATATTTTTAATAGTTCGGCAGCTTTTTTTCTTTTAATCGAATACGAATGCCTCATTAGGAAATAATTCGCAATAAGTATGAGCTCGAATATTGCCAAATCCCACCTGTTCGAGCTCGAAACATTTGCAGAGAACCAAGGCGGTAAAGGTAGATGCCCCCAGGAGTGTGCGATATGGCGCGAAATGCCTTAGGATGCCATCTATAGACGTCAAAATTTTCAAAAAAAAAACTTTGGCTTTTGGGGGACAGTCCCACAAACCCCTTCTTGGAGCTCTGTTCTCGGAAGCCCACTGGGGCTGCCACCCCATAGGCCACAGTTCAGCTTCGGCCAAAAGACAGAAACCTGTGGTGCCGAACCCCATCATCACCAATGCGGTGCCACCAACCTCCTCCACAAACCTGCTTTGCCCATTCGTGATTCCCAAAATCTAATCCTGGGAAACTCCTCAGAAAAATTCCTCACTTCGGGACTCGGGTGGCTAACCTGTGGATTGTACATATTGCACTTAACAAGGAACTGACTATTATTATTAGTTTTAATTTGCATGGAATTTGCCAATCGTTTGGCTGATTCTACATTTTTAATTTCGTTTGAAGGCGTCGTTTGCGGAAAAATCCTGTTTTTTTTTTCTTTGCCACAATTGTTTTTTTTTTGCAAGTATGAGTTCTTCTGTCAAGGTCCCATCTCTGCTGACAAGAGATTCTATTCATTGTGGAAAAGAAATTGTCAAACTCGCCTAGTAAAAGCGATCTCTCGTAAAAAATCAACCTCCAAGTTTCTGTTCTTCCTTCCTGCTTGCTACTTTTGACCTGGTTTTCACAGCTTGCATTGGCATGGAGAGATTCAATTCAGCATGATCCTCTGCTCTTCCTTTTTACCATATCAACATCAGTGCATGTAGGGCCTAGCTGGGGTTATCCACAGACCTTTGGAAGGCATTGTACAAAGTGTCTGTTGCTTTATTTGGTCTTTCGCATATTTGTATTTTTCCAGAATACTTGCCAATCGTTTGGCTGATGTTGAGAAAAAGTTCTCGAACATAGAAGGTGGTCGCTCTGCACTGAATCCGTCAGAATATCTCCTAAATGGCTACAGCAGCGTTGAGGTTGATTCAGTTGACAAGGAGCAAACCAGGTCGAAGTCAGGCAGCTTCAATTCGTCCAGTTCTCTGAGGAGCAAATCAACACAGCGGGGCGTTTCTCCCGATCTCGATGGCGAAGAGCTGTGCTCCAGTCCAGCGTGGAACAGTGATAAGCGAGACATGATGGAACTTTCCGAGCATTTATTCATAACTCAACAAAGAAAAGGTGAGTTCCAGGAATGACCCCTGGTGCATTTGCTTCCCCTTTGACCATACAGCTCTGGCAGGTTGTCCAGTAAAGGTGCAAGTCGAACTAGTTTTTGCATTATTTTATATGCTGTCTGTTAAAAACATGGCTACATTTTTTCTCGCTGAAGCTCACTGCGAGTGAAATTCCATGATTTTTGCATATGCTCCCAAAATGCCACAACAATTTTGGGTTCAATAAAGAGAACCTGCTGCAATAAAATGTTCATTTTCAATTATGGATGGACTGGGCAGCGAGTTTAACTTTTCAGTTTTACCCTGAAAACTTGTTTTATGTGTTGTTGATTATTTTCATTGTTAACCGAATGCTTAATCGTCCTAATTCACCACAGACACCATGAATCCAACTGATGATCCAATATCCGATGCAAGCACAGAAGGCAATTTGATCATGTCTCCGTTGGTGAATCTGCCTGAGCTGCAACAGTTGGTAGGAGAGGCATTGGCAAAGTTAGAGATGTCATCATCCAATCAGTCAACACCAGAAAAGAAGACAACAGCCACATAGGGCAGCGATCGACCAATTATGATTCTAGTCATTTTACATATTATTTTATTTTATGCTGTGACATGGGCTGTGTGTAGAAAAGGTGAAATGGAATAGATGTATTGAGTGATGTGCCACCCCGAAATAGGGAGAAAGGGAAGAATTTTTCAGATTCCACACTGCATGACCATGCCAAGATGATTTCTAATTATTTTGGTACCGAAAATGATTTTCTGATGGGATATTTCAGGTATTTTTTATGCTGAAGGTTTTAAAAAATTGGCACGTTGGATGAAAAGCATTATGTGCTCAATAGGGTGACGAGCCGGAATTAACATTTGTCGGGTCGAGTCACAGTTTGGAAAACAGTTTTTTTAAAATTGCCCTGGATCAAAAGCCTAATATGTGCTCAGTTGAGTGGCGTGCCAGAATTAACATTTGTCGGGTCGAGCCACAGTTTGGCAAGTGTTTTAAAATTGCCCACCACAGAAATTTGACTTGAATTTTACCTGTTTTTTTCATGATTTTTACCTGGTGCTCCAATCACCTTTATTGCTTCGTTTATATACTGACCGACCACCGCATAACGCAGACAGACATTTGCGAACAATGCGTTGGCTTTCTGTTTTATTTTGAATTCTGGTTTGGCAAAGATGACGATAGGCAAAAGCTGAGGCCAGCAAGAAGAACATGAAAGAAATAAAGAAATAGAGAAAAAACAAGTAGAATGTTGAACAAGGTGACAGTGGCAGATGAGTGATAACTGTGGAAAAGAGCATTGCTTGTTGAGTGTCATTTCACATTTGTTTCGTGATACGCTGTGGCGCTATTTTCATTGTAATGTATTGTTTGTTTGGGCTATTTATTTGCGAGTATTTTGAATCGTTCCAGTGGACACCATGTGGGAATGGTGCAGCTTCACCCTGTTAAACTTCAACAAAAGAAATCTGTCTGTCATTGGGGTCGGTTTGCATGTCATCGCTCCTCACCAACCCACATTGTTGATCCGAGATGTGGTGCTCATTCGATTCATCATGGCTTGAACACTTCATTCAGCAAAGTATGCCCTCGGTTGGTCAGAAGCCACAGCAAGAAGGAAAAAAGTGCCGGAGGAATTTTGTCTTTGGGGGAAAATTTCGATTTTGAAATTTGACCACAGAGCATGATGCGAGTTTCAATGAAAACGAAGAGAAATAATATGTCATTTTCTCCAAAGCTTTCCCCCAAGGTAAAATCCCCCGAACAATTTTCTCTGCCCACTAGCTGAAAATAATAGCTTACTGGTGCAGTGATAATGCTTGTTGACGATCGGATCTGAAAATCACAGCAAGTGTTGTCAAATTTGGACAACTATTGGCCAATCATTCTCATTTTTATCTCACCCTTGGGCGACCATTCTCATTTTTGTCTAGTTCTTATTGCATCATTTTCTCATTTTGTTTTGTTTGTTGCATCATTCCGTTCTTTATTCTAGTCAATTTTTGAGATTGTTTTGGCAGGGCATAGGATAGACAGCATGCATTTGTTTGCTCATTCCATTTCCAAGATGTTGGTTGCAAAAAAGTTCTGTGATAACATCCTGGAGATGGTTGGTTTACGTTTGCGGTGAAACAGAAAGAAACACACCTGTGTATGATCTCGTACCTGCTTTGTTCATGGCGAATGCAAGGGTTTCCTTGCTGTCGGTTTTTCTGTCATCAAAAAAGGTTTGACTTAGGTGCCCTGTTATTGTTTGCGTTGTGGGGTTTGTCCTGCATCAGTATTTTGATGCAGAGGGCACTCGAAGTGTGTCTACCCCTCCAAGCAGGAAAGTGGAAAGGTCAATGTAGCCTAGTTATGTTCTGTTTTCGAAGAAGGTTGTTATCCCACTGAGAATACTTTTTTGTTTTTGCAATTTGTTCAGTCAAGTGGTTAGAATTGCTTGGTTCAAAAAAAAGTTAGAGCATGCTTTTGTATTTCCTTATTAAAATTCAGCTATGGGCAAAACTGGTCAAGTATTCCACCCCCCGACAGCACTGAAATCTGTGCTATCTATCCATCATTCAAGATGGTCTGCGAGATATCTAACGCGTCGTGGATCATGCCCGCCCATGAAGAATATCTAAGCACACTGTTGTGTTCCATGTCCTGACTTTGAGTAGGCCAGAGGCCTGCTCATTTTGTTTTGTTTGTTTTGATTTCTGCAATTCTAAGTTTCTAGATGTGGTTTAGGGACCTCAATTATTGTTTTGCTGTTTTTGCCCCATGTGCAAATCTCACTGATGTTGGATTTTTATTTCTGAGTTTGAGTCTCAGGTTGTTAACCCTTAACCACCCGAGGGGTGGTCCAACGGATCCACCCAATTTTATTTTCTCAATATTTTTTCCCCCCGGGCCCCGACGATCCTGGCCTCCCAGCTATGCCTCAGGGGGGATGGGGTCTACCATGCCCTACAAGCCTAAAAAAATCCATCAACTAATTTGGGAAATATTGGCGAGTGGTCCATTGGACCACCCCTTGGTACTTTACGGAAATCAAAAATTTGGAAAATCCCAAGGGGTGGTCCATTGGACCACTTGCAGATATATCCAAGAGCAATGAAGTTGTGGGGTGCCACGGGGTCCAATACCATCCCATCACCCACATGGCATGCATAGGTTTCACATTTTGCCAACTTTGGTGCCAGTGGCGCTTGGTGGTCCATTGGACCACCCCTTGGGATGGTTAGGAGTCATAAAATAGGACAAACCCAAGGGGTGGTCCAACAGACCACCATGCATTTCATTGCTGTACTCAACCTTTTTACCAATTTTCTCTCTTACCTAGCATTGTTTTAGCTGCTCTGTGCATAAGTGTCAGATTAGGGACAGTTGTGAAAACTGAATGGTGAGTAGATAGGCCTACTCGTTTTTTGAAATAATGTTTCTGAAGCCAGCAAATTGTCGATTAATTTATTTTTCAAATTTTTAGATTAATCAAAAAAAAAATAATCGATTTTGTACCCAAACAACTTTCTTTTTTGCCTGGTAAGTCCAAACTAAATAAAACTGAGGATTGGGAGAAAGGTGGTCCGTTGGACCACCCCTTGGGATTTTAGAAATTGTGGGGTGGTCCAACAGACCACCCCTTGGGCATAACTAACAATTCACACAACGTTGATTTTTTGTGAAGTGGTCAAAGTTCAAATTCCATATTGACCAATGCCAGGCTGTTCGTTAGCATTGGTTTCATAAGTGTGTTCAATGATTTGAACATTCAACATGTTATATAGAAATGATTAAGGAAACAAAAAAATAGCGGAAAAATGGAAAAAGTTTTGGTCGAATTTTCTGCTTTGGAGGGGAAGTAAAACCAAATCACGTAAAACAGAGGCGTCCATTCTAATTTTTCTCACATTCCATTATTTTATTGTCGTTTTGAATTCAATAGCATCAAGATATGTCAATATAATCAGAACTTATTATCGTTTGAAGTTTTTCCTAAAAAACGCAGCCGAAACCTGACCTTCGTGGCTATCGGATGGTAAAAATGTGGGAAGAAACCATCCTAGACTGGCCAAATTTTGCATGAGACATTAAAAATGATGCAGTTTGATGGGAAAAACCTTACTGGGCCCATTAACAGACGGGATCATGGGGTGGTCCGACGGACCACCCCTTGGGTTGTTCTGTAGGGTACGGACCCCTTGGGAGGTTAAGGGTTAATATCTTTTTGCTCTTTTCGGATAATTTATTTTTGTCCTTTCCTGTTGGAATTTGATAAAATTTTGTTCGATCATTTGACTAGTGTAATGTCTTTTGGGGTGTCAGCAGATACTAATCAGTGCACGATCCAGGTATATTAAATAAACACAGGAATTCATAATGGTTCGTGACTCATTACGGGCTTTTCGTGGCTTATTGCTCCTTCCCTTTACCAGAGTGATGAGTGACCTAGAAATCCTGAAAGATTAGAAATATCAGGAAAGCAGTAAAAGTTTTGGATTTGTCGAGCAATTTCTGAAAAACAAAGAAAAGTTGGGGATGTTATTGCATATGCAAAGGATTGTGAATTTCTGAGGATCAAAGTCGTAAATTTGCTGAAAATGGATTTCTGGAATCTGCCTTTTTGGGATATTTGAGCAGCAACTACAAGAAAATTTTACTGCGACCGTCAAAGTTGTCGGGAGGATTTTATCTCTCAGAAATTCTGTGAATTCTGTTTTTAGTTGATCGCAGGCTTATTGCAAGTTGATGTGTTTTCATCATCAATCAAAACTGACGACTGGGGGAGCATGCTTGTTTACTTTCAAATTTGAGTGTGCTTGATGTGTTTCTGGGTGACCAGACCAACCATTGGTTGTTTCTGTGAACTTGACCAAATCGAGAGAAATTGATTCAAAGACCAGCATTGTCACAACGAAAGACTAAACCCGCAAGAAGAGAGAATGAGAAAGAACTTGGATTTCAACCAATAGGCTAGGAATTGGAAAAAGGCCATAGCCAGACAAATGGACTCGTGAGATTGGAATGCATTTTGCGCCAAAAGAACTTTTTGAGATCATTTTCATTTGGAAAAATTGTCGGAGAAAGTGTTGAAATCTTGTGCCATCCTGACTGATCTGATCGAAAAAATGACTGCCATGATCTGATGAAGCTGAAATGTTATGCAGCATACCATGCCAAGGGGTAGGTTAACCTGGAAAAATGGTGGGAGAGTGAAGGTGGTGTGCACACTGGTCTTCTTCCAACTGAGCCACACGAAGTTACAGTATGGTGAAAGGCCTCGAGAGTGTCATTTTGTAACATTTTGGGACATGCTAAATGCTTATCACAAAATTGACACACCTGACAGACTGGCACAAATTGGTGTTTCCAGACCACCTACACCTCTACAAATTTGGTAGGTACTGGTTGTTTATATATCTAGAGAAATATGTTTGAAAAGTGTAGTTTAGTCAATCAGAGGGGTGTTTTTTAACCAAAATTTTTTAAAATACTGTGTTGGGTGTTTTACACCAATCCAGGAGGGCTGTGATGATAATTTCAACCACTGAAATTCCATGGAACCTGTGGAATTTAAAGCAATGCAAAAATCATGAAATATTATAAAATTGATCTGATTATCAGAGCTAATATAATAATTTAGTTTAATTTGCATGAAGAGAACTCCGGCGCAAATCAGCACAGTTTATGAGAGCTTCCAGAAGGAGAAGAATGAAAACCTAGGTAGATTGGCATCAAGTATGGAATGATGTGCATAGTTTACCAGAAAACCATTGCACAAGGTTCGCTTAAAAGTTGCAGCACCAATGTCACGTTGCCCACCAAAAACCTCAACAGGAAGTGAATTCCACTCATTGGTTGTCCTAACAGCCAACGAATATAAACCGACATCCTTATTTGATTTTCCCGGTGTAAGCTTAAAGTCGTGATCATGTCTGCCAAAGTAGGTTGGCGGAAAAAGGAATTCCTTAAAACCAGACCATCCTCCCACATTGTTTAGGGCCAGAAAAATGCCAGCTAGCCTTCCAACTTTCCTTCGATTGGCCAATGAGCTCCATCCCAAATATGATTAAAAGACTGTTGCTGGAAAAGACGATTTTAAATTTCTTGATGGAGATGATTGAATTGAGGCCTGCTATCAATTGGAAAGTGCCGTTGACACTTTAAAACAGACACGTATTTGCAACCTTTTCCTATGGGGAGATCCTGCACTTATCTGCCTGAGTTCTACGTTTTGACATTTCAAGGTTGCCTCACTCTCAGAGCAAAACTGCTCCGAAATGTCACCTAGATCGAACCTTTGGTGTCGAAGAACAACAATGCAAATGAGTAACATCTTATTCGTCTTGGAAGTGCGGGAATACCTTCGAAATCGAATTGGTGAATTTTCAAAAAACTATATTTTTTTTGGATAACCTTTGTAAAGATGAAATTTTCAAGAAATTCCAGTTTTGATGTTTTTGCACAAGATGATGTTCCGATGTCTCTCTAATTCAGAACTTCAAACCATTCTTGGAAATTCTACCTGGTTCAAAAGTTATTGGCATTTGACAAAATCCATTACCTCGTGGACTTTGACTACAGCTATTGTGCAAAAGCTGAATATAGGGTTTTAAGCTTTTATCTATCGCTTGATTATTGCTGCCAGTGGCCGTCTTTGGTTTATTTCCCAGCAGAAAACATCTCGGAAGAGTACTGAAAGTTGGCATACTTGTTCAAAAAAGTCTGCATCATTCACGGATAGTGCTATATTTTTGATTTTTTCATGTGGGCGGTTTTGGGTAGAAATAATGAACAATGTGAGACTTGCAGAGATCACTTTGGACCACAAATCACCTTCTGCAAATTAAAGGGAGCTAAGTGAAAACAGAAAAATCAAAAACATTGTTAAATGGGTTTTAAATGGAAAATTGCAGGCATAGCAATTAAAGTTTCTTTCACTTATCTCCCTTTAATTTGTCCACGGCGGAAGGATGCCCAACAAAGTCACGCAGTACAGCTTTTTTCACAATTGCCAAAAATTCCGTAACTCCATATTCAATCACAGCAGCCATATGAAAATTTCATGGTCTCATCCAATCGACCTTTAAATGCATGTCAAATTTCATAAAAATCAATTGATGAACAAACAAGTTAGCTGTGAAGGTACCCCTTCCTTTATTCAGCCAACACCTGAGTCAGGAAACTCACTCGAAAAATGATCGCTTTGATCGGAATGAAATTTGGCAAACTTGCCTTCGGATTTTCAATGATTGTGAGAGGAAAATTCTGCAGAAAGATTCTATACATATTTTCGATCAAAATGAATGACAACTACATGGTGATTCGACAAGTAATGCACAATTTTGGCACCAATTCTTTTGTTGGCTTTCTCTCAGGTAAAAATCTCTGTGCTGATTTGTTTCCTCTAAATTCTCCTTCCCTCTTGACACCGAAATGCTGAAGTCTGGACCAAGCTTGTCAACCTTTGCTGACCTGATGCAAAAAATCGAATATGTGGACTGATGCATCACCCGACTTCCGACATCTTACATGGGATAATACCAGAATGGTCCTCGGTGTAGAAAAGCCAGGAGCATGCCTGGTGCAAAAGGAGCACCAAACAACAAGTGATCATACGTGAGACAAAACTCTGAAGAGCCGTTCATGACCCTTCCAAAGCTGCTCTGCTTTTTCTGTAAACTTTTCCCGCCTGATCACTGTCAGCCAGCAAACTAGAGACGAACGAAACCTCTAGAGGGTAAAGAAAATAGTGGGAACTGTGGGCTGTGCTTTGGATCGATAAATACTCCTAATGCTTTCATGCACTTTGAGGAATATTTGCAAAGCATATTTGGAGTTGTTGGCATGTTGCAGTTATGTGAGCAGAGAGAAAGGAACCCAGGGGTTCAAGCAATTTTGGTTAGAAAATTAAAAAAAAAATGAAACTCCTCAAACTAATTAAACTCGTAAACATTGCTGATGAGCTGGATGAAGGCAGGTTAATAATGAGATTGGCAGAAACATGTCTATACGTAGATTCTATTTGCTGATCAGGACCTGTTCCATGAGTGTTTTCTCACCTGACGTCTTAGCAAAAAGGAGTCTTCTCCTAAGAGCAGCTTTCTCCTTAAGGAGCCTTCTCGCATTTGATAAGTAGGGATCCAGCACAGGCGCGGTGGTGGGACAGTGAAGCTCCACTGAGATCGAGGAACGCAAAAGACCCAAATTTAGATGGGTGGAATCAAAGGTACTCTGGGCAAATACACCTTCGCTGCCCACATCGGGTGCTGTTGAGGGAACTACCTAAATTTGACATTATTTTCGGAATTTCGCATTTTTCAATGTGTTGGCCAGATTCTTCATCCTTTTCTTCGTCATG
The DNA here is from genome assembly GCA_030068105.1 of Sinentomon sp. SZTP_YWyxl. Taxonomy (NCBI): domain Eukaryota; kingdom Metazoa; phylum Arthropoda; class Protura; order Sinentomata; family Sinentomidae; genus Sinentomon; species Sinentomon sp. SZTP_YWyxl. The sequence goes on from JASGXE010007220.1 coordinate 12,284, forward strand.
TTTTGCGCCAAAAATGATCAATTTTGGTCCAGAAAGGAAAGGATTTATCTGCTCCAGATGACCATATATAAATTTTTGAGACACAGTGTCTCAGAGCAACAATTCCAGTTCTAAAGCTAATTGCTTTTGCTATCGCTGACATTTAACAACTCATTACTCCACTGAGGAACAAGATATCAATTTGGTCCAGGTAAATTTTTGAAGTCATGCCCTTGAGTTTTGAAGGTTCTTCAATTTGGAACCAATTGAATGAGAACTACCGGAGCAGTAGAGATTTGATCTTTTTCACCAAACGGCCAAAAAATTGGTTAGGATACATTTGGTGATGGTTGATCCAAAGATGCTGGAAAAACTCAGGTCCAAAAATGCTTCAGAACTAAAGTGGCAAAAATGTTGATTAAAGTTTGATGATTGTGTTTTAGTCAAATCTGAATTTGCTTTCCGAGGTGTACGCTTTACTTGTGTCTTTTCAAAGATCTTCGTTTGCAATCTTTTTAAAAAGTTTCTCAAAAAATTCAAATCTCGCAATGCCGAAAACTTCATTTGGTAACTCCGGATGTAACAAACTTATTGCGCAAAAAGAAAATTCAGAAAAACTGTACATTTCTGCTATGAGGGAGCTTGTATTGAGATTTCCGAACGTAAAGAATTTATTCGCAGTTTCCTGTCTGCAGTAACAAGCAGCGGACTTTTCCTATTCGGTTCTCTTCACTCCACAGATCAATGATGAGAAAGAGCTGGACTCGTGTGAATACAGCCAGTCACATTCACTTAATTTTTGGTTTCTGTTGTATTAAAGGCATGAAAGTGGATGTGGGGGGTCTTCTACACGTCAAAATGCCTTTTCTATTGACATATCACAGGAAAGAATCGGAAGTGGCAGATCGTCTGCAGCAGTGTAAAAAAAATGTGATTCTGAGATAAAGGGTCACAAAGAATAACAATCACTGAAGGCAATTGGATCAGTCCAGTTGTTGTTTTGCATCGCTTTTGGTGTCGTATGCAGGACTTAAGATGGGGAATTGTCTCCAAATCATGGGATTTATGGAGGGATGCAAGACGGCTTCGTGTGAGCACAGCAGTCAGCTCTTCACTGCGTTCGATCGTGAGGTTGCGATGCCTGACAGCGCTGTGTTTTTTTGCTATCGGTGGCAGTTTTCGGCACACAATTTCAAATTTTTTTTTCACAGACTTCAATAGAAAATAAACAAAATGGCGGCCGATCAAATTCCCCAAAGAACACATTTTTGTTTCTGTCTATCCCTCTCAACCTTCATCAGTTGCCACATGAGAGGGGGCCGATGGCGGTGGCAAGACAAAACTGCACTCTCTGGGATCGGATCAACCAAAATAAAAGCAGAAAACCAGATGTCGGGGAACATAATTAAAGAAACAAAAATGTGTTCTTTGGGGAATTTGATCGGCCGCCATTTTGTTTATTTTCTATCATTGGCCAGGTCCAGGCTTTTGGGCTTTTTGCATTGGAGACAGTTCTTCCAGAAGACTTAACCGTCCTGGCTGGACTTGAGCCCTGAGTTTTGAATGTTGATCAGTTAAAGATGCTGGCTCACCCTGGAATGGTGCTTGAATGCAACTTTCTTTAACAGACTTCTATTATAAAGTGTGAAGATCTTGTTTTGCTGAAAAACCAAAAAATTACAAATTTTGTCAAAAATGGATCCGCATTTTGGCCAACGACATGTGTGAACAATTTGTAACTATCGTGGAAACCCTTCTACCCATCGTCTCGTAAAGGCAAAGCAAAAACAACTCGGTGCAAATTTGCATCCATAGTTTAATCATGAAATCGTAGTGGTTATAGACTCGTAAAACTCAATTATCCCAGTGAAGCTCAGCAGAGGGATATAAATACGTGAGAAATCACATCATTTTTTTTTAGCCGATTTCCGCAGTTAACCGAATGTGGTGGGTGGCTCACTGAAGATTTTTCACCAAAAGAGGGCAGAGTTGGGTTCTTTGACATACGGGATTCAATGATGCCATTGCTGAACTCAATGAATTAGTGAATTTAGTCATCGGTTATGGGTCTTTCAGAAGTCTCTTGTCAACTTAAGATGAGTGCAGAGCAGTTTTGATGCAATTACGGAACATTAGGTGTGTCTGTCATGCTTTAATTCTTGTGCAGTGTTTGCGATAAGAGCACACATCGGGTCTGTAAAATATGGAAATCGCAAAGCAAGAAAAATGTAGAAATTAAATTTCAAGGGCTGATAAGGGACCTTTGAAAGACTACCCTGTACAGGGTGTGGCAAAAGTAACCGAACACCTGTTTCTGACATGTTCAACATCAGCCAAGAGTTGTGGCATGCCGGAACCTGTCAGCCTAGAAACACTGGCACATTGGGATGTGTCTCCTTGTTTGGTAACGGTTATCTTATGACTGGTTCTGGCATTTAGCAGGTGCTCAAAAATGGAGGCTGTTTGTGGAAAATTGTTTGTGAATGTGGGTGATACAGGTGTTGGGAGGTCAATCCCTCCCTCCCTCACTGATAATTTCAGTTTCCTAATGTCATTTGTCCAGTTAAGTTAGGTTAGCCTAACCTAACGTAATTTAACCAAGCCTAACCTAAACTAACCAACCTAGCATACTCCAAATGATTGGCAAGCCTTATTACTGGGCAGAACAACATCGAGATTGTCATCGTAATGGGCACACTTGACTGCCGAAGGCAACTTGGCCCGGAGGAAAGTGGGAAGAATAGCAGACATTCAAACAGGAGCTTCACTAATCGGTGGTGTGGAACCCCCAAAAAGAATCTTAGAATTCTTGAGTAAGTCTGGCACTTGAGCAGACTTGGCATCCCGTCAAGATCATACATAATTCACAGGTGGCATCCATCCATTCAGGTAGGGATCGGCCATTCAACATATGCATGAGATATCACTACCACCATCAAATATAACTCCGCATCAACATCCTCCATTTGAACACCTATCAATCTAAATGCCAGTAAAAGAACCCCGTCGCCACACAAGGAAGCTATTTGAACACCTATCAATCTAAATGCCAGTGAAAGAACCCCGTTAACACACAAGGAAGCTCATCCCATGGCACCAGTGTCTCTGAGCTCACAGCGTGCCACAACTCAGGTCACCTGTTGACACGTGAGAATCAGGTGTTCAGTTACTATTACTACACCCTGTATGTGGGTAAGTCAAAGAGTTATACAGATAGCTCACTTCCTGGCAACCTTTCAACCGACAATAAACTTTTGGTCACGAAAATTTGAACCCAAAACTTCCATCATTCGAAAAGAGAAAATCAGCCTCTTGTCATTGAAATAGACTTCGGATGCTAACATGTGAAATGTTCAAAACTGAAGGAAAAAGGCTGTGGTGTCCCAATGCCATATGCAACCAAAATTCTGGCTCATGTTTTCATTTATTGTCTGTGTATCCATTCAACATTGCCAAAGTGGTACAGGGTGTTTTAAGATGATCCTCTTTTAGGAACGAAAATAGCAGCTGAAAATGACAGAAATACGAATGTAGTTGGTTGGACCAATGGTGTTTCAGATATTGTGCCAACAACCATTGGCGATTTTGTCTCCTATATCGGCCTATTTCAGGGCAAGTTCCAGGAAGGTGCCTTGAAGTTTAGGCTTGATGAAATTTGGGTCGAGTGGGACTCAACAAAGCTCTCCAAAGCAGATGAGAGTGAAATGAGCAACTATGTTAAGGCTTTTTGAAAACGCGAGGTATCTTGGGTCCCGAGGCTCGTGGCAAAAGACAGACATTGTGACAGGTGATGAAACTCGGTTTCACGCATGACAAAAAAAAAATCATTGCACTGAAGTTAATGGTAGTGCATGTCACTACAAGCTTTTGCATTGCCATCCCTCTCCAGTCAAATATTCGTGGTTTTTCTCATGGATTTCAATGCAAGAGTGAGCCTTGGTTCGGTTGACCTTCTCCCTGGCACCACAGAAACCAAATTTTTTTTGTTATTCTATTATTATTCTACACCTGCGAACGCCTTCTTGGCATGTGGCAGGGGGAGTTCTTACTAAGCGCAGTGTTACTGTGGTCGGTTTAGCTGGGATTTCGGCGGGAACCGGCATACACTGGGCAGTGCAACTGCTCCAGCACTCACACCGCTCCAGGCCGACCACAGCCATCCGTGTTCCCAGTTTTCTGGTCATAGCCAACCCGCAGGATGACTGGACAGCACTATTGGAAACTGTGTGGCTTCTGTGTATTGTTACCTGCCAGCCTCTCTTAGATTGGAACAAGGTGTTCTTTAACGTGCAGTGTGATGCTGCACACTGGACCTCCTTCTTAAAGTCCCATCCGAAGGACTAAACAGACTGGCCACTAGTCTGTCTTTCCGACCTTCACCGTGACTCGCCGAGGGAGGATGCACACACAATTTGTGCCACGGCAAATCTCGTGTTCCTATTGGGATTTGAACCCTCAACCTTCAGGTCACGAGTCCGTCACGCAAATCAGTGCGCCACGAGGATCGGACAAAAATCGCATTTAAATACAAAGGAGTTTTCAAAACCCTGCAAAAACGAGCCAGATACCTCGCTAATGTTCGAGGATCATGGCCATCTGCAACCATTCTTCATCTCAAGGAGAAAACAGGAATACCTTGGAGGAGGAGAGTATTAGTCATGGTAGTCATCCAAAAAACCCCATCTGTCCGCTCATTATGCCACTTCTGATGTTTGCGAAAATGTTGTCACGACAGGATTGCAATTTTTCAGGTGTGCCCAAACACTTGTCCGAAGCATTCAGAAGCTAAAAGTGACCACCTTCATGTTCCTCATACAACAGCCCGTATGTAACGCTTTTGATACTTTCATGAGATACTCGTAGCTTCAAATTTGCAAAAAAAATGGGAAAGAATGCCTGAAATGACATTTGGAAGCACAATCAATGCAGATAGTTTATTTTGAATTTTATAAACTGACCGATGCAATGGCAAATAATGCTGACTTTGCTTTGTTGTTTCCTTCAAAAATACCATCTGTGGAAGATACTTGACTCTCCGCACTTTTTCTGACGTGAATAATTTAACAGGACATCGGAACCATAAAAAAAAAAAAAAAAAAAACAATTTTGAACTGGGGAAAACAAAACATTCCAAATTCAGTTTCTGCAGCAGAGTGAATGAAGGCTGGCAAGACTGAACACAATATGCTGCAAATTGTGTTCGGCTTTGCCAGCCTTCATTCACACTGCTACGGAAATGAATACAGAACAGGTACAACTAGTGCCTTGGGTTGCCAAGGCCTAATCATCATGGAATTCACTCTGTTGCCAAATCTATTTTCACTGTCAGTTCCCCTCTCGACACTAGCCGAGTTCTCACTGGAGTGCCAGAATCTGCTTTGAGTTCAGCAAAACATAAAAGTCTACCGATTACGGCTCTAACTGACCCTTGAGCTGATTTCCGAGTACTTTCGTCGAATTCATCCAAATGCAGTTGTCTTTTGGCTCAGCAGACGGAAACCTGTTCTTGCCCAGTATTCTTGCATTTTCGCTTCATCTTGCAGTGGCATTAATGCTTGTACCATCTCTGGAGATGTATGGCATTGCACGAACAATTACAGAGTTATTTATTTATTTACTGCTTTATTTATTTTTTTGAACTGCTTTATTTAGTTTGCGTTTTATTCCTTTGATTAACTTTGCGAGCATTTTCGAGAATGATTACAAGTGTATGGACTCTTAAGTTGAATTGATTTCAGAGATGGCATTTGTGGAAGGATGCCTTGTTTTTCCGACGTTTCCTTTTCCCCTTTTGATTGGAGATGAATTTAAAACAATTTTCCACGCAATTCGTTCCCCTCATCTTTGACACCAGCTGAGTTGGAAGTCGACTCATTGGGGGAACGGAATCCACTCAGCTGTACGTCCTTCAAAAGCTGAGTTTAGGCTCAAATTAACTCTTGAACTGACATCTTGTTGCATTTGTGGAATTGGGCTAAATGTTCTTGTCTTCAGCTCAGAAAACTCACTTGCAAAATCCTGTTTTTGCCTGGTGTTCTTGCATTTCTGTTACATTTTGCTTGCACTATGTAGACAGAGTTACCTTTAACAGGCATGAAAAAAATACAACTGTTGAGATTTTAGCAAAAAGTCCATGCCAGAAACTAAGATTTTCTTTATCACCGAGGTCATCATCTGACACCACTTGAAAGCATTGTTGAAATCTGGTGCTTTAATTTCCACTGCCTGCAAAAGACTAAAAAGGAAGCAAAAATACATGTATGAATTGTCTGATGGATATGTCAAAAATTCCATCACAACTGTTGTCCCTAGAGCTAACTCCAGTTACATGAAAATTGTTTCCAGGTTCCAGAATTCTTGCCTTTGTTCGGCAGTCTACTCATCTCGTAATTCTTCCTGTCTTTCTTCTGTACAGAATGGCCCATAATTTTGACCGCAGGCCAATTTTTGTTTCACAGGTTTGTCATGGCCTTTGCAGGTTGCTTACTAAAACAGTGGTGTATGCATGTAATGCCCAGTCATATATGGCATAGTAAGAAGGGTTTGAAACCTGATGTTCAGCCATGTTCAAACTAGAATCTTACATCGCTCCTCTTCTGCTTGGATACGTAAACAGATATATCAAAAATTTCAAGACAGAGCATTTTCAGGTGAGACCAGTCCTGTTTTTCTTTGTTTCCAGATATTTTTGTATTTCTGTCTGTGTCCGTCACTTTAATTTTATCTTTTTGCTCTTAAAAACGACAAATCTATGCTTATCCTTGTGCAAGTAAGATTTAAGGATTTAAGATTTAAGTGCAAGTAAGATTTAAGTAGCATAACCTTTTGTCACAGAAGTCGATTGCTCGCAAGGTGAGAAAAGTCAAAGGCTCGAGGAGGCTGCGCCAAACACGAAGTGCTGGGAAAATGAAAAAAAAGTTGAACCTGATTCTCTGGATGGAAGAGAGAGAGGGGTGCAATGAAATATGCAGTGGGGTGCCAAGTCGCTTGGTTTTTCCTCATTCATTGCCTCATGTGTTCTTTGGAGTGCTTTTGGTGACTCCCTGCGCATTGAGCTCTCCCTTTTGCATGAAGTTATTCAGTTTTTTTTTTTGGTTTGGTCAGTGGTGGGTGCCTCATGCCAAACGTTTCCTTCCTGGTCTTGGAAGGCCAATTTTGTTTCTCAGTCATTGCTTTTGCCAACTTTCATGTGTTGGAGCTTTGCAGCCTCCCTCATCATGAGAGTTTTATACACAGTAAGACTGACGACGCCATAAAAACGTGCATGATTTAGACAGACGTTCAGTCGTGGAACAGACTGCCTTGACGTCAATTCAGTGCTTTGCGGAAAAAAATCGGTAAAATGACACCGCAAATCAATTTTTAAAACAGAGGCAGGCGTTGGACTGAATAATTTGCAGCTGCGAGAAAGTGGAATCTGCACCACCACACATTTTAAATGGGGTGCATGATTCCACGCTTTGATCAGTTGCAGTCAAACTCAGCCTGGCCTCATGCTATGTAGACTGATCGTGACCAACGTGAATGGGGAAAAAGATTCTTCTTACATGATGTTGTCATGGTGACCAAATGGGAGCTTCGATGAAAAAAGATTCTTCTTACATGATGATGTTGTCATGGTGACCAAAAGGGAGTTTGGATGCCGCCCAATAACAGGGCCCGTTCACATATTCATGTTTTTGATCTTTGTATTTCAGATGGCAAAAACCAAGTTAATTGCTGCACATTTATGCATGTCTTTCATCCCAATTATCGAAAACTCTGAGCAGATTTCAACGAGCCAGAAAAATGCTTCTTACGGACACGCGTCTGTTGGTTCACATGCATCGGTCATTTTTGATCAGCACGTCCTTTGCTAAAAGCACAGCGAAATCACGAGCGTCTTAGTTTGCAACTCTGTGTGGTTTATGCTGTGCTGTTTGTGAGCACAACTGTTAAATGAATATCACTGTGGAGTTGTTACATGTAAGATGAGTTTTTTTAGTACACAATCTATTTGCAGGTGTGAAGAGGTTCATCATTCCAAAAATTAATCACCTCAAAGCCTATTTTATGCTTGCTATTAATTTGGACTGTAAAGCTTCTTCTTCTTCTTGAAACTTCGTGCTTCAATATCTTCTGAAGACCATGAACAATTGTTTGCCAAATGACAGTCAGTTAGCTGCTGCCCATATCCCTGGCAGGGTGGATTGAGGGAACTGGGGGATGCTCTGTAAAATGTTGTGAACCCAAAAGATGGCGGGCGAGCCACCGAGTGCTGCACAAATGGACTGCGCTGAGTAATCAGACAGTGTTGTGCTCTTAAAATTTGCCTCATACAGTATGGGAATGTTTTTCGTGTGACGATTCCTGTTAAAGTAGTTTCGGCTTGTCACTGAGCTGGTGGGCGATGTGCACATGTGCATAGAGCAACAACAGTGAACAGTGACCCTACTGAAAATTGCTTTCATAACCATTCACTTTGATTGCAGCTGTATTCATACAGTCACGGAAACAACGATGACTCCCTTAATGCAGGTACTTGCATTGTATCATGGGAGTTAGCATTGTTTCTTTGACTGTACATGTCTGGTATCATGGACAGGGATGGGTAAACGTATAATACGTGCGTATAATACGTACGTATAATACACGTAGAAAACGTATAAAACCTAAAAGTCGAGTGGTACCTCATTTTTTGCAGAAAAAGCTGCTCTTTAACATGTTAACATTCTATTTATCACATTAAAATTATCACAAGCATCATCGCCAATGAAAGGAAAAAAATTAAAACGGTTAACCAGTGAAGCCCCGCAATTACTTTTAAGTTGGCCACACAAGATTGTCTTTGCCACACACCATTGTAAAATGCATTTCAAAATTGCATGTGCACCAACCATGTGAATGTTGATGCTGCCAAATTGGAATTATTTACTTGCATGTTTTATAACATTTTGCATCTTTTATAACATCCCTGTCGACATTATTGTCAAGCAGCAAATGGGATGCAAGAATGGTGGCAATGAGAAAGTGCCAAAAACCAACCTCATGCTTTGTCGCACCTTTGCAATGTTCATTTGCTAAGGAAGCTTGTTCCACAATGAGGGTGGCCCCAGAAATCTTGACTGCCGGATTCGATCCGGAGCTGCCTTACCCAACTTCATTGGGCCAACTCAATATTCCTGTGCCAATTCTCTTTCTGGCCTGACAACATCGGCAGAAAAACGACTCAGCAGTGACAGCCAGTAAATGGCAAGCTCACATGCTTGAAACCACCCAAGTACTAATGCATAGGTACAGCATTGGAGTGAAGGCCTGGCATAAATGCACTGGGTAACCATGCAATCATTGGCACTGGCACGATCGTTTTATCACGATTGCTTCACCGTTGTTTCATCGCGATCATTTCATCATCTACCTATTTCATTTTCTTTCATCTTTACGAGTTATTTCACTTTTAACCACTAGATACCTACCTACCTATTTTGTAGATTTCTTTTCAGATTGTGAATGGGTGTGGTGTGTGCCGGTTGTTGTAGCTTGCTTAAAGGTGCTCTTGAGTGATTGTATCTGTGTGATTGTTGTCTGTCTGTTATTGAATGCCATACAGATAATACAGCTGACGATCGCGTATCCTTCCATTCCCTCCCTTCCTTTTCCCAAGTACCTATGTGATGAACATTGCTGTTTTCTGAGAACTTTGCTGTTCGCCATAGATGATTGCCTTGATGGCATGAGAGCGTGGAGTGCAGACTAAAAAAAAGCGTTCGCCCAAGATCAGCGCAGAGCACTTGGCAGAAAATCTCGCACGAACTGCAAATGTTTGAAAAAAAAAGGTTAACCAAAGTCCTGCCAGATGGAAGCAAGAATCCAGCCGTAGGATGGGAGTGAGAATTCTGGAATTTGAGTAGGTACTTGGACAGCTTATGGTTTGTCGATGTATCATAGGCAGAGCATAGGATCCGGAGATTTTCAGTTCAGATGAAATTTCGGGAGAAAATGGCAATTATTTTTTTCTTGATTTTTGTCAACAGGCCATATTGTACAACAGTGCGGCCTGTTTTGAAAAGAAAGCCACCATTATAAATGTTTGTAAGCAGTGGTTGGCATTGTGAATGGATTAGCAGGCGATGCGACCACGTCAAGAGATTAAAAAACAAAGTCACAGTTTTATTTTTTGTGTTTATTAACCTCTTGATGTGGTCGTATCGCATGCTGATCCAAATTTGACAAAATTTAGACCAAATTTCAGACAAATTTTAGACAAATCCAAATTTTAGACAAAAATCTAAAAATGCAAGTTGAGCTGTTACAATAATCCCTTCCTGCTATCGCCATTTCCGACAACGTATTCAGGTTTTATTCCTCCCACGCTACCCTCAGTTCTGAAATAACTTCAGAATTGAATTCCTTGTTAAATTCCACCCCCAAGTCATGTGTCACACATGTTAAATTTTTGCACACGTATAATACGTACGTATAAAACACTTTTATACGTACGTATAATACGACGTATTATACGTAGAAAACTCACGTATAATACTTAAGTTTTTTTATACTCACCCATCCCTGATCATGGATGTGCCATGCCTGGCCATGGCTGCAGGCATTCTCTCAGGGGATGTACTGCCACAGAAACAGCAATGACTCCATGATCCAATGTAGGTACTTCTATAAAGGAAGTCATTATTGTTTCAATGACTGTACCTGCAGCTGTACTTGCTCTACTGGGACTGATTTTGGCAAAAAAACTTGTGGACTTTTTTATTGGGTACTGCAGGCCATAAACAGATGAGATGCCAAGCTAGGCTGCTGTTCAATTTTTATGCTAATTTAAACGCATTTACAATTTCCACTGTCTTTACTAATTCCAGGTTTCTCTTTGGGGTGGAGATGCTGTTTTTAAAAATCTTGATCTCCACTTGGGTGTTCTTGAGCAGTATTTCCCTCCAGCATTTTGCTTGCTGAGTGGACACATACATGAGCTGAAGTTCCACATTCCGTGGACCAAGCTTGCCTGGGAGCCGATTGTTGTAACCATCAACACCATTGGTGAGCAAGACACTTGTCTTACATTCATACTCGTACATTCATCTTTGGCTGTTTTGTGATTGATAACTTTGATTAATCTGTCGCAAGATAAATGATGCTTCATTGTTTTGTTCAAGTGACGATCCAGTGTGCCACTTCTTATTTTTATTTTTTTCATTTAGTTTTGTTTTTACATTTTTTTATTTTCGTTGGTGAACGCTGGCATCGGACCTCCCATGCAAATTTGATTCTGATGCAACTGGATCAGTTGGCAAGGAAAGAATGTTGGCAATGCTAACAATTTCTGGTTCATATCTCGATGGTTCTTTTCAACTTACCAACAAAAAGGTTGTGTGAAAATCTGCACGAGCTCAATGTAGCACAACATTTTGTCTCAACTGCCTGCCTGTCGAATGCAAGACAATTCACTTTGTCACGACTCAGTTGGTTGCCAAAGATGACAACTGCAACGTAATAATTGTACATCTCCCAGAAATGTTTGCAACTTTTCGAACTCATTGTGACTGTTGTTGCCTTTCTTGACCTCCAGATGCGTGCCAACCTGCCACAGTTTCATGCAGTGTTGCTTCTTGCAAACAAAAAAAATTGCAATTTTGTTGGGTTGAAAGTTGCAATTTTTGCTCATTGTTACGAGGAGGTCTAACGTTAAAAATGCTGCATACCATTTTCAGTTGGATGACTACACATTTTTCGTTCAACTTTGATAAAATGGTGAATGATGCCGCAGATTTTTAATGCCTGCCTGGTCGCATTACCTCTGCTCTCTGCTTGAACAAAATGACAATAATCAACATTTTTCAGACTATAAAGTTGACCTTTTGATTTGCCTCCTTTAGGTTAATTGTCCTTTGGATTAATTTGCCACCATGCCGGGAAATTTTCATTGAAAATTCTAATGGAAAATTCACAATGGAAATTGTCATTTTCCATTGTTCGGAGAGCTCCTCAGATATTGGGATGTTACGATTCCGTAACTTGGTTCTTGTAAAGCATCATAGCTGCTGAATCGGTTGGAAATTGGCCAATGGAAAGCATTGAAATTCAAATCAGCATCTTCACAACCTGGCGTTATTGTCTGGCTACATGGCATTGATGCTTTTTGAACCTGTTATTCTGTTGTTCTGTGAAGTGCCACTTGCATCACTGTCAATAAAACCCACAAATATCTTCAATTCGAAGATGCACACTGATACAATGTTCTCAAGTATCTTGTTTCAAAAATGGAATTACTGTGTGCCTGATATAAGATGAATTTCTGTGGCAATGAGAGACAGGACAGAACAAACGACACTGTTAAAATGAGAATAACTGTTTGGCAATTGTTGATGTCTGACATTCTGCCATATCTGATCTGAAGCCTGTGAGACATTTGTGACATGCATAATGGTGGTAGTCTAACTTTACCCACATATGGGGTGTTCTGGTTCAAGTGTTGCCACAGAAATATCTCTTTCATCGTAAGCAGGCAGTAGAAATTGAAGTCACAGATTGCAACATAGCTTGATAAAAGTGACAGGTTGTGTTTTCGTCTATAAAAGGGTGGATTTTTATATCAAAAGGGTGGAATTCTTGCCAAAACCCCAAACAATCGCACTGTTTTGCACGTGCCTATGTGAAAAGTAATTCCGTCGCCATAACACCTTAGAACGGGGTGTTGTGTTGTTGACATTTTCCTTTGTGTTGTTCTTGATTTTTTTCTGCAGAATGTATTCTGAAGTTGAAATCAGATGACAGTGACGTTTCAGAAGGCTCATCTGCAGCTGCAACTGAGAGTAGGAGTCCCGAAACAAAGAGCAAATTTCGCAGGTAGGTCTCTTATCTCTGACACAAATGTACTGCTTTTCCGATTCCAGTGCAGCTCCGATTCCAGTCCGATTCCGAACCAGTTTCCGATTCAGTGCAGCTTTTTCGTCTCGTGTTTGTTTCTGTTTTTTATTACAATTTTATTTTTGATTCGATTGTTCTTTTTGTTTTGGTTTGATGGTGTAATATTGTAAATATGGGTCCATCCCCTTTTTGAACTTGCTTCCCGGATTCCCAGAATTCACGCCACATCCAGTTCTACTATCAGGTTTTGGGTGATGTCATCTGAAGTGCTGAATCACATTCTGCAACCAGATTTAGTTCCGAACCATCTGAACATTTGAAAAGGATTTCAGTGGTGGATCCAGCCTTTTGTCATGGGGGGGCGCCGGAGCATGGCGCCGCAGGCGCCCAGAACCGGGGGGTCCGGGGGGCTGGAGACCCCCGGCGGGGTTCCAAGGGGCAGAGTACCTGGTGGGGGGTCTGGGGGGCAAGCCCCCCAGAAGCCAAATACATCTTATAAAAATTGCTTCCTGAAAACCACTCTCAGAACACTTCAGAACTAGTTTTCTCCCTAAAAGACACCTGTTTAACGCAGCTCAAATTCTGGTTACAAGAAGTTGTTGTTTGTGTTGGCTATGTTGATATGGAACACAGATATGGAAGGAAGCGTGAAGATATGGAACGCTCATGGATGTGTGAGTCTCGTCTGTCTCTGCAGCAGCATTCCAAAGCTTGAATGCACATCGCAGTTCACAACACAAATAATCCATTGGTACAGTTTGGATCGGAATACCTGGCCATACTTGCCACAGACCTGAGCTGCGTGGTAAATGGCGCTCTTGTTTGGGAAATCATTTCAGTTTCGGAATGTTAGTTAGGTAGGTACCAAACGGCGAAAGAGGTCACGTTTGGGGCTCGGCTGCAGGCAGTCTCGAGGGCAGTCACCCCAGAATTGCAGTCGTGACATTTCTTTCCTAGATTTGATCGGGAAGCATTGTTCTGCCAATAGCAACATTCCAACATCACACATTCACACACACAATAATTAAATGTGTAATGGCAACGTGACACAGTCAAATCAGGTACCACATGATAAGTTTTAGCCAAGCGTACCCGTTGCCGCCTGTTGTTGGCAATCATTGCACCCTTGCACGTGTTAAAATAGATTTTCTTGGCAGCTATATAAATGGTGATAGAACTTAAGTTGGTCAGGAGCATGCACAGCAAAAATTGCAAAAAAAGCACAACAGATGATGATGAAAATGGGGGAACGGCTTACCGGCAATGGGTAAGATAACTTTTTTCTGATCATCCGTAGTATTGAGACCGTCTGTCTGGACAGCACAGTTCTGCCAAACTGTTCTATCATGCTGCAGGACCCCAAATTCCTTCTCCATGCGGATACACTAACCGTTGAGTTTCTTCTGGGCGAAAAACGTCAATTTTCGAGGATAAAAACTGCACCTTTTTGTGTAGCGGCCAAAAAATCATTTTTTGCCGTATTTTTTATTTTGGCCGCAAGGGGGGGGCGGTCGCCCCCCCCTGTATCCGCCACTGAAGGATTTCATAAACTGGTTGGAAAAACTATTTGTTAGCACCACCTTTTTTCCTGCAAGGACAAATACCTAATGAAAAAGTCAAACGTTTCCAGGTTGGCAAGTGGTGCTCGAGAGTTTTGGTCTGCAAATCAGGAGGCCACAGTTTGACAGGCCTCTTCTCCCAGATATTCTAGAGAAGATTCGTCCACATCACATGGGGAAGACAAGGTCATTGGTGAGGTTTTCATTTGCCAATGGCTCCAAGTGACTGGCTTCGGTTGCAAATGAGTGGTATTTTTGGTCTTCCAAAAACGTGTCTGTGGGGTGGAATATTCCACATTCCATCTTCATTTTTCTAAACTGCACGTCATCTCTCACAATCATGTAATTGGAATTGGACACTTTTTCGACTGCATAACATTTTGTTTGAGAAAAGATTGGTGCTGCTTGTTTTAGCAGTTATTTTGCCGGAATAGGCTTTCAGGGCCGTACCTGAGAGAATCTTACGGTCGGCAACACCTCAATGACTGAATTAGAAGTGACAACCATGGCTTTTTTTTAAATTACATTTAATACCTAAAAGAGGAACACACTAAAAATCCACCGGTGGATGGGACTAATACACAGTTAAAACAGAAGAACAATGAGGATAAAAATCACTCCCCCGGAATGCCACATCGACAGGATATTCCTATACTAAATCATGAACATCTTCGTCAGTCCGTGGAATTCGACCAACTCTACGGTCTCAAGAATGGCATTGAAGCCGAGCTCCCCTGGAGATCCGAATCTTCATTTAATCTCCGGCGTCTCAAGCGCCACAATGGTGTGCTATCTATGATGACTTTACACCAGCGGACTTTCCCACCAGTAGGTTGGCCCGAAGAAAATATTGTTTTTCACCCGGGATCAGAAAGCTGGAAAAGGAGAGGAAAGCAAACCATAACGTTTGCCTCCACTTCTTTCAAAATTTCTCAAAACAATCCACTTGTGGCTATGCAAAGACATGTGGCATCCACCACCAATTTGTGGCAAAAATTCCAGACTAAGCTCGTGAATTTTTCCCAATTAACGATCCTTACAGTCTCATTTCTAATGCTGTATTTCTCATGCTCATTTCCAATGTATTCATGAATAAAATGTAGTGAAACTTTTATGATAGATCTTGTGAAGTTTTTTGTCTTGATCACGCATGCATGATCCAATTTCTGAAGAAAACTTTGGCCTTTATTTTGATTCAGTGAGTTTACCAACACAGTCACACCAAGCCCTAGCGTAACATGACTGTGAAACTATTTGGTTTCTCAACTCTTCCACTTGATCTCACCGAGATTTCTGTGAGCACAACCCCCCATTCTATTTCCGTTTTCGCAAGAATCCACTCAGCGCTTTCGAAAATTTGGTATTTTGGCACATCTATGACACAATTAATTTGGCACATTATCACACAATTATTTTGGCACTTTTATATCACAGACTAAAACTATGGCACTTTTATCACAGAATTGTAGAAATCGAGTAAAACGCAAAACACAATTATGGCACATAAATGTAGCACTCACCCCATACGGGCAACGGAGGGTGTTTTTATTCCCTCTAATTCCGAAACTCACGACACTCCGTCAGCTCTTAGAAAAGCTGCAGATTTCTTGGATACTCCCTTTCTAAAGCAAAGAACAAGTGATCTTTATTCCACTTGAATTTTCCTCAGAACATCACTCGTGATCAAAGTCTGCCAAGCTACTCCGATTGTCGATTGCAAACATCGCCCAAACCTGCTTAGAGCCTTCCATTCACGACAAAATTATCATGCATTTTCATCGCGATTGGCGTGGTCGCCTGTGCATTCGTTGCAGAATTTTTGCTGTTGTGCGGCAGGTCATGCAAAGTACAGGGTGAGCCTGCCGCTACATAGTGTAGGCATGCTGTCAGGCAGGCAGAAATCTGACCCCTATTTTGTGTTTTTGGCAGAAAACCATTGCCTCTTGATACCCCTGACAGTTATTTTGCCCAAAATGTGGAAATTTACCCTGTTTGAGGCACCATTGTGTGGATGTACATTCTGTCCATTTGTAAAATAAAAGAGAGAATGATTAAGAAAAATAAATTCGAAAGATGACCCCGAGAGTGTGTCAACTGTCTTCGCCAGGCAAACACGAAACAGCACAACTATCTGCTCAGAACCCCCGCACTGAGTGAGTGACTTTTTCCGCTGATGGAAACGAATTGTGGTGGAATCTCACATAAAAAGGCCTGTGTGAGTGCTGCCTGTGTGAGTGCAGCTCTAAAAGTTGGGCTTTCAAATTTGCGTGCGGGCATTTCCAGTGACGATGCATGTTTGATGGGTTCACTTCAGGAATTTCCAACACTAACAAAAAAAGTCAAGGGTAAGTTTGGCTCATCTCAGCTGTAATGATTCAAAATAATTTGCATGACTGGTAACAATTTTCTGAGAGGATTTGCTGAAACAAACGAAAAATTGAAAATTACTCGTAGATTTTGCTGCAACTTTTTCAGCAACCATTCAAATGCAGGAGCACTTGCTGGATGGTCACAATAAATTCTGGAATGGAATGAGATGCCTGCAGAAAATGAATGACTGTGTTTCTGTTCTTCTGTGGATATGTTCCCCCAGATCCCTGACCAAGGGTGAGCTTGCCCCTCAGGATCCCACCCCACCTGCCTTGCACCTCAGGCTTGATTAGGCTGATCTGCCTATGAATCCAAAAATGACTGGTCAGAGGCCACAAGTTCTTTTTCAAAACTGGTTTTTCAGTGATGGCTGTGCCAGACGGAAATTCCTGGTATTTCTTCCTATCTTATTTTTCTGTCCAGCCTGGAAGTTTATTCCCATTTAAAATTTATGTTTTTTGATTGATGATTTCCCTTCAGCACTTGATTGCCATGGGCATTTGTTTTCCGATGATTGTGTTGTTTCTTGGGAAATTTGTTCTCCCTCTGACACAGTTTCACTTCAAAAAATCTGGGGTTGGTATTTGAGTGGTGTGTTAAGTGGTGGATGAAGTTGAATATTGAGAAATGCGCCGTTGTCCATTTTCCCACAAAGTCACATCCCATTCAGGTTGTATATTCCATAGCCGATATTCAGCTGCCTGTTTGTGATAGTTTCAAGCACTTTCAAGTACAGTTACTTTGACCAGCCCTCTGAGCTGGGGAAAACATGTCTTCCATAGTATCAAGCGTGCAAATTGTGCATTGTTTTTGTGCATCGTACCTTCTATGGTGCAAGTAGTAATAGCAAACAGAAAGATTACTTTTGTTTGGTTAGTTCCCTGCTTGAACATGCTTCGGTGTTTCAGAAATGCTTGATCAATTGGGCTGGAACTCATTAGCCGATCGGAAGGAAGGCTGCAAGTCTGGCTGGCATTTTTCTGGCATTAAACAATGTTGGGGGATGGTCTGAATTCAAGGAATTCCTGTTTTCGCCAACCTACTTTGGCAGGCAAGATCACGGCTTTAAGCTTACACCGGGTAAATCAAATGATAATGTTGGTTTGTATTCATTCGCTGTTAGGACAGCTAATGAGTGGAATTCTCTTTCTCTTGTGGTTTCTGGTGGGCCTCATGGCATTGGTGTTGCAATCTTTAAGCGAAACCTTGTGCAGTGGTTTTCTGGTAAATTGTGCGCATCATTTAATACCTGATGCCATGCAGCCTATACTTCTCTCCCTGGAAGTTCTTTGAAACTGTTGATTTGCGCCTGAGTCATCTCCATGCAAATTTTAAATCATTTCTTTTTTCACTCATTTAAATGCTACATTTCGACAGGTCTGAAGAAGAAGCTCCTCCTGGATACGTGAAGGGCTTAGTCAACAAAATAGTCAACAACATTAGCATTGTCTGCAACAATTTAATCCTAAAATATGTTGAAGATGATATTGTCCTGTCCCTTAATGTTAAAACTGTGTCACTTGGATCTTGTGCTGAAAACTGGGAACCGGCATTTCTTGGCAAGTTGTTTTTGTTCATTTTTTTATTCGTTTTTTATCTGTTTTTCAGATGCATTCTTTTCACTACTTTTTTGGAAGCCCTGCCTTTTTTGTGTTGTATTTATGATTAGTGGTGTGCATTTTTGCCCTTTTCTGTTCTCACTTCTGATTTGGCATTGTCTGTAACAATAAAATTGTTTTGGCCACGTTTCCAGAAAAATGTGCTTTTCCTTCCATGATCGGGTTTGACATTTTGTAAGGCAAAAAAGCAACCGGTGTCATCTAGGGGATCTGTCCCATAAGGGATTGCTTTTTGTCAAATGAACAGTTCACACGGCTGAAACAATATGGAATCAGCAGTGTCGCATCACATGCCGAGCAAGCAATATGAAATTGCTGGTGTCTTCTGTCAGCCATTTTCTGCTGCCTTTTTGCGTCAAATTGGGTTTCTATACTGGTCACGAGAGTCAAAAATTTCATCACAAAGGCGAATTCCGTGGTGTACATAATACAGATCCCCATCTAATCCACTCATCTCTAGAAATGCAAAAGGGATCAGAATCAACATGAAAAGCGGGCTGTTTGAAACCAGGGCACTAAATCCCGCATTTTGCTTTAACAAACTGGGAAAGCAAGAATTTGAAAACATTCAAATGCAACCGGAATGAGAAATGTTGCTCTGGAAAACATTTTTATTGCGACATTTTTCTTTTCGTTCTGTTTTGGTATAATGCTTCAGAAAAACACCACATCACAAGATTTCCTTTTTAATGTGGAATTTCTCACTCCTGGCATGACATCCTTAAAATATCTGCTCTCTGCAGACTCTGTATCCATTGTTGGGTTTACAGGATTTTTCTTACTTTTTCTACTCTACTACTTACTTACTTTGGGGAGTTGTGCTGTCTACACAAGAAATTCAACACAACAGTTGTTGATTAGGGCTGTTCACCAGCTATTGAGAGCAAAAACATTTTGGAACACCCTGCATTATCATCACTTGGAATATTGTATTCTGTTTCAAAGAAGTTTTGTTTTTAGATTCCGACCCCTTTATCTAACTTCTCTTGTCACATTTTCAGATATCAGTCCACCGGATTTCATCATGAGAAAGCTTCTGAATTTCTCTGAGCTGACTGTCTGTCTGGACAAGAGGAATGCGTCCGGAAAAATTGAAGTCTTCCAGGTGACTTTTTGCAGAAATTTATCTCGTGCTTCTGTGCATGTTGGGTTTATGCATTTGTCATGTGGGTGAGTGCGGGCTTTTATTACTTGTGACATTTAGCTTGAGCATCTGGCCTATTTGGGCTTTGTGCCCTCGTAACGTAGATACCAACAGATAATTTGCTGGTTAATGGTCACCATTGTGTGAAGTGCAGTGCAGAATGCTAGCAACAAAGATAATTTTCATCAGTATCATTCAAGCATTATCATTTCATTAGTATCATTCTTGTCATTGGAAACAGCAGTCCGAAAATTGTATTTTTTATGAAACGTCATGAGATATTCAGGAAAGTGTATCTTGCTTGACTTTAAAACACATTGCTGGAACAGAATTGTTTAGATGATAAAAAATCTCCTAAAAGGTCACAATTACAATGTGACTTTTTGCCATGGAAGGTCAAGGGAATGTCTCTCTGTTGAGGTAGTCAGGAAAATGTTCCTTTTTGGCCAGATTTAGTCAGGAAAATGGGAAGAGCTTCTCAAACCACCGACTCATGAAGATGCAAATGAATGACCGACGAAGGCATTTTGTTTTCAACTTCTCAGGAGCCACTGCTGTACAGATGTTCGATGAACGGTCGTCTGCTGATGAAGTTCAATTCTGCATCTGCGAAGGTTCCAATCCTCAGACGTTTGGACATCGATTGCAGCCTGCTGAATTTCTCTCTCACCGAACAACAGCTTCCAATGTTTGCCAGGATAGTGCGGCTTGCATATGCCTTGCACATGGATGAGTTCCAGACGGAAGGACGCCCCACGGAAGTGAGCCTGAAGAGCAGTGAGGAACCGATTGTCGAAGAGGGTTGGTTCACCCTTTCACCATTGTTTTTTTTTATCGTTGATTAGTTTACATGTGGAGGATCAATACAGGGTGGCCCAAGGCGACCCGGTCAATTTGTTGAAAAGTGTTCTTTGTGCCGGAGGTGCTCGAATTGGTTGCCGTCGTCCTTCCTGTGACGCTGCAGCAGTGGCGGTCCGTCCATAGTATGCAAGTCATGCAGTGCATGACTTGAAAAATTTCGGAAAGAAAGGGGAAACATCAAATTGTGCCGAATTTCGACTTCCAGTTCATATTTTTTCGCTGCAGTTATTCGTATCCTTTCCCCGCGAAAAAAAATTAATGCGGGTAAACTCTGCATGCGGCTGCATATTTTGGTTATCCCTGCCGTGATGGCATTGCTCTGGTGTATGCGGAATCAAGAGCGCATGGATTGCTCCTGTTTTGTCAACAGTCTCCTTCCATGGGTGTGCAACCACATGCTGTTCTGATGCATGGCTGAAACTGCTTGAAAAAGGAACGAGAATATGCGGAGCGGAATCCGCATAGATCACATCCTGGGCACTGGGCAGTCAATTCAGCGGCAGTGCAAGCGAGCAGAGAACTCATCGAGGGGACCACAACAGAGCATGTCTGAGCTTTGAGGTGCGGGTGCTGGTCGGTTGGGTATCTACAACTGGGCGGGAGGAGGAGGTGGTGAGTGATATTCCGCCCGTTCTGCCCTGATTCAGCTCATTCATCCAGATTTGGAACACTACATGAAGCAGAAAACAGAACCAGTGATCGCCTGCTACCATCAATCAATCAATCCCATGCATGCCTCACCCAGGCGCCTCCCTCCAGCGCCTCCAATGCTGAATAAGCACGGATATTTGAGGGCGGTGGATCACGGAGACAAGCGACAAATCAATTTTCGCGCCCTCATCTTGGAACTTCATTTGATTGCTTTGCCTTTTGTGTTCCGTGCCTTGAAGCGGAGACATCGCGAGTGCACTGAAAAAGCAAAAAGGTTCTTTTCGGAGGAGTTCATTTCAGTGATCAGTTGAGTTTGATTGGTCTCCAGCGTTAATGTGTTGTGCCTCTTCTTGTCCTGTTGTATTTTGTCTGTTGTATATCAGTCTGTGCATGGAGTTTCAGAGAATTTAATAGGCATGTCAAAATGTTTGACCACCGCACCAGAGTTGACATTTCGGGGGGCGACGGTCAACCTTCCAATGAATGCTCCCCATGGGATAGCTTGCTCCTTCCTGGCATACTCGTATGCTGTTGGCTCGCGTGGAAAATTTGACTTCCAGATCACCAATTCATGCACTGAAAATGAACACCAAATTTCAAAGTTTCTTCAGCTTCTGGGGGGCTCTGCCCCCCAGACCCCCTGCCAGGGGCTCTGCCCCTTGGAACCCCACTGGGGCTCCGCCCCAGACCCCAATTAATGGGGGGCTCCGCCCCCCAGACCCCCCGTCTGTGCTGCGCCCAGATGCCTCACGCAAGATTACATCCCTCCGCATGACCTCCTGCAAAACTCACCGCACGCCACTGCGCTGCAGCACACTTTCTGGCTGGCACAATTCATGTGGCACACATGTATCGCCAATTCGATGTTTTGCTAGAGGTCCAGCAGATCTGTGGAATGTGTCATTCACAGACCTGTTCACAGACATACCCCTAGAAAAAGAAATCCATGGGCGTGAGGTCAGGCGATCTGGGCAGCATTTCAATGGCTCCTCACCTGCCCATCCATCTGCCCTGGAACGTTTGCTAAGAACTGGCGGACAGCAACATGATAGTGGGGAGGTGCACTAACCAGATGCCACAAAATGGCTTGAATATCCAGCACACATTCCGGGAGTAGAGGGACGACATCTTGCTGCAGCAGTTGAAGATACCGCTCTGCTGTTACTGTGTCCGAGAAGAAGAATGGCCCCATAACTCCGTTATAGATGACACGCCCGCCCGCCCGCCCACACGGTCAGTGAGTTACACGAGAATAAGAACAAAATTAGACCAACACGCAAATTGACCGCGTCGCCTTGGGCCACCCTGTATTCATTGGTGTAATAAGGGCCAGATGAAACAAATTTTGTGTAGCATGCCATATTTGCCGTATTTTCATTCTAACGCTCAGGAAAACAAAACTGGGAACTTTGGGCAAATATGGTGCTCGCCACATGTGGTATTCCCAATACTCGAATTGAAAACTTTTAGCTGAGGTGAATGCTGTTTCCCAAAAGGGGGAACGTCTAAAACTGGAAAACACTTTTCTCTGTTTTTAATTCTTATTTCTTAATTAGGGGAATGCCACTTCCTCTTGCAAAAAGTTAAGTGGAACATCATTTCCCCCCTCAATTCGAGCACTGGTTGTTTTTCCACTTTTCAATGAGAAACTTTCCACAAAAATGAACTGTTTTGCAAAGGTCCATGGTGATAAACAGCAGGCAAGCAATGATCTGTTCCTTGTTCGCAATGGAGTCCTCTTTTACAGGTTTCTCAATGTTCTATTTGAGTTGTTTCCATTGAGGGAAAGTTTCTTATAGGAGAGGCTTCTGCTTGTGCTTATTTGAAAACCAGTTGTCTTTCTGTTTGAACACCAGTTTTTATGTTGCTGACCTGGCTGTGGAATGGCCATCTCCACCTCCCCACATTTTCTCTCTCAGACTTTTTTGACATGCCATCTCACCACATGGTGCGCAACTTGCGAGGCTCGTGCATTGAAGCAGATTAAAGGCAATCAATTTGCTCATTCTGGGATCGAAATCGGAATATTGGCGTTTTTTGCCTGCTGTTGAACCCGCACATCACGGAGACCAGTTCTTTTCCAAAAGAAATTTAAGCAAATGCGAAATAGAAGTAACCGCTCTCGTGTCATCTATGCCGTCGAAAAAAAACCATTTTCCGTTTTTGTCACCATCCGTGATGTACAAAACAAAAATGCAGTCAAATAATGAATTGGCCTGTTTTTCTTCTTCAGGGGACAAATTTTTTGGCTAAGGGCCACATTGTAAACAGTAGGACGCCCCAAATGCCGAATTTAGTTCCTGCCAGGTAGATCGGCTGGAATCATCTGACAATAAAACTGGTTCTTCTTTTATTGATGAGGAAAAATTCTGAAATCCTGGAACACAATAATTCTCAAATCCTGGTTTTTCTCTCAGTGGGAATGGGCAAGCTTAGGGAGATGCCGGTCTGTTAGGGGTGGTTTAGTTGGAATTTAAATCCTTTGGTTGCACTTTTGTCACATTTTGTATTTTTTCGACGGGTTAAAAGTCATCTTGCTGATTATTTTTGGATTGTTTTTGATCAGGTGTGACCCTAACAGAACCGACCCCTCTGCCATGCCCAACTTTGTGAACCAGATTTTGCTCAGTTCTGTTGTGAATTTAAGCCTTGTCTGAGTCATGATTGCTGGTGTTCCCCCTTTTCCAAAATTTTGCCCAAGGCGGAGCAGACAATTTAATCCCTGACGTGGTTGATGTACAAGACTTTAAAACCGTGAAGACCCATCGAACGTCCATGGTTTAGGAGATGGCTTTCATGCGAATTGCAATGTCAAGGTCTTGGTTCAGATTGAGCCCTGGTAAAAAGTATTTGAGTTTCTTGCAGTTCCCTGGATAAAATATCAAATTGCCTTCTTCTGAGAAAAGAGGAACTTGAACACGTGGAAAATTGTTATCATTGTTATTGGAAGTTTAGTTTGCAATCATTTTGTCTTTGGCCCAACTTGTAAAAATGAAGACTTTTTCTGTGTTTTTTCGTCTGTCCAGGGAAAAAAACAATTTGTAGCCTTGAAAAAGAAAAATTGCATTTAAGTACCATTCCATGAGTAAACCAGCAACAAAAACTAATCAACATTGAACTGAGGGGTTCGAGCTAAGTCAGCTCCAAACACCTTGATCTCTGACAAAGACGCCCCTCTGCAAAAATCCATAATGTGCGGCTCACGCATGGTATGGTTACCACTTTTGTAAATTTGTAGCCCATTTCTTGGAAACCTATGCTGCCAGATTGTCTTCCCTTCTCGCCTGGTTTTTGTAAAACATCACAGCCAAAAACATTTTTCAACATTATTTGACTTGCATTGATCAAGTACTTTTGCTTCTCATTTCAACAAAGGTTTCGAAGTAACCGTATCTAGTCAACAGCAGTCGCTGGCTGTTTGGGCATGGAGTTATGCAACATACATTCTTCCTCTTTACTGGGAAGAAGACTCATCTGAATTGGCTGACGATGACTCATTGATGTTAGATAACTTCACTAACAGGGTGCTCCAGTTTGGAATTTACGTACAGGGGATGTCTGTTGCATTCAAAGTAAGAGATGCGAGCAGTTCATTTTTAGTCTGCCTACCGAGTCCTACCGACCTGCGGTTCATTACCTACTTACTTAATTTGTGTTCTTTCTTCTGCTATTTCCTCTGTTTTTCGTTCGATATGGAAATGCTTTTCTCTGTTGTTTCTTTTATCAATGGCAGGTCAGGCTTTTTTGCGTCTATGATTGCAAAATTGCTTGTAAGCTGTTGGGTATTTCATTTATTTCTTCTTTGTTTTTTCAGTTAATAAACCTGGCGGCAGGGCCGGCCCGACCGTACGGTCAAACCGGCATTTGCCCAGGGTGCCAAATTGTTTAGGGGCGCCAAATCCGGGATAAAACTATTCTCAAATTCTTGTGGTTCATCATGCATTCTTTTTGTTTTGTGATTGTGATGAATTCACTCCGTGTCATATGTTCAGCTACTTGAATATTTTTTCTGCCATTGACCAAAGAAATGGCGTCCTTTTGTCTGTTGTCATATTCTGTTTCTGGCATTTCATTCTGCATCATGGCTGCAAGGGTGCACCGACCAATGGCAAAGCAATGGAACATCCACCACACGAGTGGCAGCTCTCCATTGTTTCAGATTGTGTATGAGCTAACTGCTGCGTGCGTCTTCACCCTGCACATGCCTTGTATTCGGAATCTTGCCAATTGTCTTTCTGCTCCATTGCAAGTTTGGGATCTGCATGTGTATTCAGCATTGGATAAATAGTTCAGTTCCAAAAGACCTGTCTAGTGTGGAGTAGACCAAGTTCGCGGATGCGATTTGTGGTTAGTGGGTTGACACGAACAACAGGCGGTGAAGGTGGGCAGGTTTCGTTTGCTTTTATTTTGAAAAACAAAAAAAAAACTGCTGATCACGTCCCCAAACAGCGCAAACTTGGCCAAATTGGAAATGTTACCAAACAAAGTGCATTCCCAAGTGCAACCAAGTGTCTATCCTGTCATGCATCACACATCGGGGACCGTGTTGGAATGGGAATGGGGTGGCTGTCGCATAAAAATTCAAAAAGTGATCATTGGATGAAGGTTTGGCAAGCAGAAGACTGAACGACCAGAAGTCAAACATTTTTAAATGCCCTGGCTGCACAAATGTCATTTTGACACCGCGGACGACTTTGCGATCGAGTATGCTGGGGGTTCATTTTGATTTTGCACCAGAGGAAACAGGCCTACGCAGACATCGATCTGTGGGTGTAGGCCTATGCTGGATTCGTGCTACTTCTCCATTGGGCGGCCGACGGGCTTTTTCTCATGAGAACTTCATCCCAGCACCCGAAGTCGTAAGTAGTTTGGCATTATTGTTAGCTTTGGCATGAAATCCGCCATCCCATCACCCCTCGCCACGAGTAGAAGGTTGGGGCAATAAAGAGGTCATCAGAAATGATATTTTCACTGCGGTTTAGGACAGCAATATGTTCATAATTTTATTGAAAAATTGCTATTTTGCATCCTAAATTACTCAAAATTTTCAAAACCTCGGAACATCTGTGGGACGGAATTCCCAGACCTCCTACTAGGGGCACCCCGCAGCACCCCGGTGGGGCTCTGCCCCAGACCAATAAGTGACAGCATACCCCCTTTACAAAGAGCTCTATCTGACACTGGGCTGGGGGCGCAAAAAAATCAAATCTGCCCGGGCCGGCCCTGCCTGGCGGAGTTTTAACACGTACGTGTTTTCTTACACTAAACAGGGCATTCACAGCTGCTCATAAATAAAATGATGCTCACAGGCAAGTCAGCTGTTATTGACAGGCTGGCTGGCTGGCTCTTGAGAAGCATGACCGAAGCTGATCTGCTGAGTCTGGACTTGTGGGGTGGGACATGTCCCTATTTCAATTTACAGGTTGACAGCTGGCAATGTGGAGCTGTGGGTCCCACACTTGGTGTGCCTGACATGGTCAACATGGATGTAGCCATGCCACTGCTCTTGTTTTGAACCAAATCTGGGCCACCTTGCTACCCCATGTTGCAACACCATCGCAAACACTGCTGGAGAAAACTTGTTTTTGCACTTCATATTGCAAGGTATTTTTATTCCTTGGAAGGTGCATACCTGAGCATAATGCTTTGCCACTGTCAGGAAAACAGAGATTGTGACACAGCTAGTGTCAAAAAGTTTACATCAAAATAAAACAGTCCGCTTTTTTTAGAACAGTTTGCACCAAAAGTCCAAAAATTAGATTTTTTTTTGAAGAGGCACTTTGCACACAAAAATTGACCGCCCTCACTCGCCACGGTAGGTAGTGTGAAGAAATTTCTTTTTGGACACGAAAAATTGAATGTTTTTGTGGGTTTCTGTTATTTTTTTTATTTTCACAGGTCCCTGATTTGGACAGGGAACAAAGGACAAATTTCAGCAAAGGTCCACAAGCTCAAACCACTTTGCCATCGTTTGCCAAATTGCTCTTCAGTAATTGCTCCATGAATGTGACAGTCAAAGGTCTCAAGGCAACTCAAGTTCAGATGTCCGCTGGTCAGATACAATTCTTGCCTCTTGGTCTATGTTTGTGCGGCATGGAGGAATCTGAAGATTTCGTACGTTTTCCATTCTTTGACAGATTTTCTGTTCGGACAACACAGGCATTTGGATGAATTTGATATCCTGATTTGTACACTGGCAGTTTATGATGGAAACACTGCGAGAATCCGACTGGAAAATCCGATTAATAATTGAGACCGAATTGCCAGGCACCGGCTGCTTAAAAAGCTTGCTTTTTCCATTAAAACACCTGGGGCCTACTACAGAAACTCTCTTGATGTTAAAAAGATTCGTAAGCGAGCCTGCTCTAAAATTGCCACATTCACGACAAAAGGAGAATTTGAGAGAAGTGTCCCTTGAGAGCCTTCTCAACGTTGAGAGATTTTTTTAATTAGGCTCCTGATGTATGAAAATTGTGTAATCTGGATGCAATTTCGTGAAATTCCTCAATGAATTTGCAACAAATGATGCACTGTTCCCTCGCCATATCGGGATATTCCTGCAATTTGCATTTTGTTAAGAAATTGCAGTTTGGAACCACCTGTCTCATGCAAAATAGTCATTCAGGAGGAAATCAAACCATGTCTGGTGCCACGATCCATTTCGCAAACATTCTAAACAATTACCTGGTTTAAGGCCATTGTCGTATCGGATATCAAGTTTTGCTAGACGTTTCAACCCCTGGTCTTTCTCGAGTCTGATGATGCGATATGTTCGTTGCCGCTGATGTTGTGCGACTGTTGCAGTCCGAGAATGGGTCACGACTTGAGACTTGGAAGTCATTGCTGAGGATTGGTGATTCATTCATGGTCATGGTTGTTGGCCGTTTGTCTTGTTTTGACGGTTGAGATAACTCCGGAATGTGGGATCCTTGCGTAAGCAAAACTTGACATCCGACCCGACAATGGCCTCAAACCAGGTGATTGTTTCCATCATTCAGGAGGAATATCCATGTAGGTCAATAGCGAGAGATGTTGGTGGAGTGTTGTGTGGAAACTTCTAACCTGTTTTGACCTCTGCCATACTCTATTCTCATCTCGAGCATTTAATCTGTGATCCCTAACCTGTTTTTGACCTCTGCTATACTGTTTTCCCACTTTCCCGCAGGTTTATTTTTCTTGTGGTGATGTCACTAACACTCTGAACCACTCGAAGAGCTCACTGTTCGACACAGATTTAGGAACAGCTTCACAGTGGAAAGAGAAGTATGAATTCACTTGGGATCAGCATGGTCAGTTTTTGTGGCTGTTCTCTGCTCAAATTGGTCATCTCTCTAGCCTCTATTGGAGGAAGAGAGCTTTTGTTCCAATTTACATTACAAAGACCAACCATTTTGTTCTCACTGATTGCTGTGATTTTTTTTCTGCACTTTGGCATGGTTGTTACAGAATGGATTTCTCATTTCTGATATAATTAATATCGTGTAAAATTTTGCTGTTCACTTAACAACGATAGGAGGAAAAATTTGTTGCTGAACCACCCAGTAGCATATTACCTGGACAATCGACCATAGTGCATCAGGCCTCCATGTTTTTGATTTGTTTATGCCCCACCTGACGCAAGTTCGCGGATGAAAATAAAGGCACTCAAATGTGACAGTTTGTTTACTTTGCCTAAAGGAATAGCAAATTTGCCTCCACCAAAACTGAATTTCTCTACCGACAAACTTACTGCCCAGATATTGGGGAACGAGTTTGCTGAGGTGGCGAAGGACGCTTTTAATACCTCATTTCATAACTCTGCAACTTCGCAATGTTCGTGATACAGCTAATTGTCAAGAAAGCTACTTAGCTACACGTAAAAGATGATGCAATTACATTGTTTCTGAGATCGCATTGGTGAGCATAGTAAAAAAAACATCCAAACTTTGTTTTGGTGCATTCCTCCTTTTGTCTCTCTCTCATCTTGCTTATCTTTTTGATCTTTCTGTCAAACAAGATTCCAGCACTGTGTTTTGTGATAATTTATCCCGCATCATTCAGGTGAATGTTTCGCTGAGAACGGCCAAGCTTTTTCGCTAGATTTCCTTTATATTTTGGACATTCCTGACGACTATGATCTGGATAAGATGTCTGTTCTTGCGAGAAGTACAGAATTTTGGTGAGATAAATGATTAGCAAGTGTATCTCTTTTGCATTGGTTGAAAGAAGAAAGCTTTTTTTGCTTTTCGAAAATCTCACGCTGGAAAATCAACTATAGTTCCTGCAAATGGATCACTGCAATTTTGCGTACGGTTGGGATTGGTGGAATTATGGGGGTGTTGGGCCCTGTTGCCAATCCCTGAGGGCCCGCCTGCTTGGGGCCCGAATTTAACCTCTCCAGGGCTCCCAGAATGCAAGAGAATCAATCCAGATCCGACTTTCAATATATCTTACTTCCAAAAAACACAGCAGACCAGTAGTGTAAAGGAGGCCAAAGGCTCCATACTGCGTATGGTCTACGAAATATGTTAGCAAGCAGACACAGTATGGCCTGTGTTGAAAATTGCTCAATACTTTTACATTGGGCATGTGGGCTGGCCAATTATTTACTCATTGGGCTGTGCAGAGTATGACGAAAGTTTTGCCTGAAAGAATGACCCTCTCTGTCTCCCGTGGACGGCAGATTCACTCTGCTTGTCGGATGTCATCCGACAGGACTAAATCAAACTCAAAATAGATGTCGGACCAGTCAGACATGGGACCAGATGGAAACAAAAGAGTGTCGGATGCAGTCGGGGACAAAGGACCGCAAAGGGTTTTAAAGCTCATTTGGGGCCTCAGAATGGAAGAAACATCTATTTTTGAGGCCAAAATGAACACTCGAATTTCAAAATTTCTTCAACTTCTTTGAAACCACTGGGGCCCTGCCCCAGACTTCACTACGTCTGCAGTGGGCTTTACATCATAATCCCCTGGCCCCTTATGTCTGGAAAATCGGCCCTAGTTGTTTTGGGCCCCCTCCAGATTTCATAAGGCATTTGCGCCGATGGATCTGGTGAGATAGCTGATTGAAATATCTACTACAGTCCATTCCAAACTTAATGTCCTCTGTGGGTTGAATGAACTCCAATTGATGAGAAATGATGGGAGTGAGCGGGGAATCAAAAGCAGGGGTGAACAGTTTGCGTCCGCAATGTGCTCACCATGAAATGGCAAAAGTCCAGTTTTTTATTTCTTGAGGATAAAAACAAAAAGGAAAATGGGGCCTCTTGTATTGCGGGTCAGAATTTCTTCAAACATTAAAAAGATTTATTAAAAAAAACCAAAAATTTTTTTTTGAAAAAATTTTTTTTTTCAAAAAAATTTGTTTCAGTTTTTTTCGAGAATGCAAAACGAATCCCCCCAGAATTTCGCGTGAATGCTGAGACAATTCTCACCCGGCTTGGACAGTGAACCCGCATTTCATGGACAGTTCAACAGCGCCACATGCCACATCACACTTTGGCACAAACTTATATGTATCAGAACCAGTGATTCACTTTCAGTGGCCAATTGCGGAATCTGGGTATCAAAAAAGGAAGGCAAAACAAGAAAATAAATTTTCCATTTGGAATCAATGATAATCGCTTGTCAAATCGGCGAGGAGGGGGCATTGTGAAATTGAAATTGTACTTACAATCATCCATGACATTTCATTCTGAAATCTATGGCATAGCGTTCATCGAATCAAGGAAGCGTTCAAATTTTTTTGAAAAAAAATTTTTTTTCAAAAAAATTTGTTTCAGTTTTTTTCGAGAATGCAAAACGAATCCCCCCCAGAATTTCGCGTGAATGCTGAGACAATTCTCACCCGGCTTGGACAGTGAACCCGCATTTCATGGACAGTTCAACAGCGCCACATGCCACATCACACTTTGGCACAAACTTATATGTATCAGAACCAGTGATTCCACTGGTTCTGATACATATAAGTTTGTGCCAAAGTGTGATGTGGCATGTGGCGCTGTTGAACTGTCCATGAAATGCGGGTTCACTGTCCAAGCCGGGTGAGAATTGTCTCAGCATTCACGCGAAATTCTGGGGGGGATTCGTTTTGCATTCTCGAAAAAAACTGAAACAAATTTTTTTGAAAAAAAAATTTTTTCAAAAAAATTTGAACGCTTCCTTGATTCGATGAACGCTATGCCATAGATTTCAGAATGAAATGTCATGGATGATTGTAAGTACAATTTCAATTTCACAATGCCCCCTCCTCGCCGATTTGACAAGCGATTATCATTGATTCCAAATGGAAAATTTATTTTCTTGTTTTGCCTTCCTTTTTTGATACCCAGATTCCGCAATTGGCACCAGAAAAAGTTGAAACGGGTTAAGTCATTTATACGGGGGGACACAATTGCACGGCAACAGGAAAACATTATCAGAAAAAAGCTGTACCCTGAGCCGTGCAATTGTGTCCCCCCTTTGGCACCAGCAGATGGCACAGGGTGTGCCTTATTTCTCTGGAGGGAGGGTGGTCGGTTGGGAAGGTTAGGCACTTTGCATAGGTTTTGTTAACGTTAGGTTAGGTTCGGTTAGGTTTGGTTAGGTTAGGTTCGGTCAAATCAGATCAGATCAGGGTTCTCTGTGCAGTGTACCTTTACTTGAAACAACC
The DNA here is from genome assembly GCA_030068105.1 of Sinentomon sp. SZTP_YWyxl. Lineage (NCBI taxonomy): Eukaryota > Metazoa > Arthropoda > Protura > Sinentomata > Sinentomidae > Sinentomon > Sinentomon sp. SZTP_YWyxl. Next base: position 43,958 of record JASGXE010007220.1, read on the forward strand.
TGGACCTAATCTAATCCAATCTGACCTAACCTGATCTGATCTCCCTGCGCGATCTCTTATTAAGCGACTAAACCCCATGATTTGCTCAGCCCGCAATTACAGATACAGAATAAGAAAAAATAATGCAGGCAGTTGGGCCTATAGCAACGAAAATGCAAAAGAAAACCGTTTGAGGAGAACACAATTGCACCCCGGAGAAAAGTACACCCTGTAGGTACCGTCTGCAGAAGCCAAAAGGGGGACACAATTGCACGGCAAGTGCAGCTTTTTTGTAAAAATGTATCCCTGTGACCGTGCAATAGTGTCCCCCCTTATAAATGACATAACATGCGATCATAGCCAGATTTATTACTGGCAACTATGATCGCACAGCCAGCGTCACGTCTATGTTGACTAGTCTTGAACTTGATCCTCTCAGAATTTGCAGGAATGAGAAAAGGCTTGCATTCTTTATTAAAATTTTAAAAAGCAAAGCCTTGATTAAGATCCCCCCGCTTTTTGCCGAAAACTTTCAGAACAGAAGAGCCACTCATGATTTTCATTTCCGCATACCACTAATCAAATCAAATATTTTTCTCAATTCATTTTTCCCCAGATCACTTAAGGATTGGAATGATCTGCCTAGAGACCACCACTTCCTTCAAGCAATCACATCGCATAGGGGCACCCCTCGCCACCTTGACGACTGACCTCTGTTTTTATTTAGTGTTACGTTATCATCCGCACTACTTCTTGTTCATCATTCTGACTTGTTCGCCCCTTCCTTTGCAATGAATGTTTGTGTTGTCAAATTCTTTGTCTGGTGCATAGCCTGTAAATATCGTTTCTGACACATCTGCACCTCATTATAGCAAATAAAATGAAAATAAATAAATAAATAAATAAATAAAAACCCGTTGAACAAATGCTTCGGCCAATTGGGAAAAATTCAGCCGGAATTTGGACATCCCTGGTTTCATTCGCTACGTTTCATTTTAAAATTCAGAGGCCATCAAGTTTGGAATGAACTTTAAGAAGGGATCTGCTGCATTTGACGTGGACCCTTACTTACTGTTGGAGTTGCTTCTTTGCCGTCTCAGTTGATTGTCTGAATTTCATATCTTTTTATTTTGTCTCTGTTTCACAGTGACTTGCCTGAAAAGTCTGTCTGTCGAATTCACATTTCTCCATTTGTCCTCGACGTCACTGCTGGATTCTTACACCGTCTATCCATGATCCTGCACTTGCTGGAGCAATACAGCTATCCACCTTATACCACATGTTCAGATGGTATGCCTTTTTCTCTGTTTTTTTTTTTTCTCCATGAAATCGTTTAAATTTCGATGTTAAATTAAAGGGGAGGGTTTTCTTGGCATATAAGGTCAGGTTTGTGCAATATTCTCGGGGTGTTTCCTAACGGCATAGGGTTCTTGAAAAAAGCTGTACTTTTTTGCCCAATGGTTCATTTGTATATACTTGACATAGCTTCGATATGCCGAAGAAAACGTTCTGAGCTTTTTGCACAGGGAAAAGGAAACTGTTTCGAAGCCCAGTGAGGATTTTTTATTTACGCGTTTAATTCGTTGTTTATTTCAAATTGACACGCCTGCGCATGGGTCTTAATTTACTTGTACCTGTTACGTTTGGCTTAATTTTATTTTTTGTACATAGAATTTGAGGTATTTTACCATTGGAATACTCATAAAAGTGTTTTTAAATGTTATCAATCAGCATCTAGCCATTATCTGGCATGTCTTGATAAGAGAGCTGCTGTGCTTAACTTTCACCAGAAATTGAAAAAGATACTTAAAAAAAACTCACTAAGCGGATCGATTTCGTTGTGTCCTTCACATCTTCAACACAAGTGACGATCACAGTTTTCCAAACAAATCAAATTATCCACTACCGTGGGAAAACTGTGATCGTCAGTTGCGTTGAAGATGTTCTGAAGGAGGCAATGAAATTGATCAGCTTAGTGAGCTTTTTTAAAGTTGTCTTTTTTCAATTTGTTGTGGAAGTTAAGCTCAGCAGCTCTCATCAGGTATCAATGCCTTCCACGAGCCTCAGACAAATCCATCTGGCATATCTGTTTGGGACATGCAAACCAAGAAGTTACACTTGTCTTTTCATGCATCTTTTTAGGAGAGGGGGAATGTAAAACCCTTTCGCCATCACAACGAGATTTGACAGCCATTGTGCAATAGAATATCAGTGAAAAACATGCACAAAGTATTTTGATTTTAGTTGTCGAGGTCGCCTGGTTATGATGCAGAAATAATCATTTTGATTTTAGTTGTCGAGGCGCCTGGCAATAGTGGTATCGGATCCATTTCCATAAACTCCCTTGTCAAGAGTTTTTTGTAGACCATAACTGATTGGGTCTTTTTATATCCAAAATTACAGCATATTTCTTGAAAAAAAATAGTGGTTTGGAATTCAAGTTGCAAAAGGGATCTGAGTGTTAAACTGGCCAGTTTGCAGTTGGCAGGCTACCACATACACATTTCCTATCTATGGTTTGCTCTACTTTCACTGTCGTTCCAGATTCTGATTTTAGTTTACCAGAGAACACAGATCTTCAGAGCTGGCAACGCAGCATTCCCTCGAGGTATAATCATTTGACTGTTGCAAGACCAAAAATAAACATTCACATTGCACGTCATCCATCTTATAATCCGAGGAAAGAAGCAGAGAGGATTAGCCGAGGAAGTAGGCGAAAAAGAGTAAGTTCGCTGTCTGGGTCTGTATTGGTATGTCCACCAAATGTGCTCAAGTGGCTTGTTTTCTAAACCCATCTAAATGTCAAAATTCTGTTGTACATTTTTCCTGTGTTAGAGGCTGCTAGCGCCATCGTCGGTTCTCATCACATTTTCCACAGTCCGTCCACCAAAAGAGCAGAGAATAGTTAAAAGTATCACAGTTACCCAGAGTGTTGGAATAGTTGATTTTTTTTTAATTTCATCAGTTCCACTGGCATTATGGCACAACAATGACGTCATGCTACACTCACTGTAAAATCTTGGCATTTATTTTGCATAGCGAGAAAACTGAAATTTAACATTTACCATTTCTGGTGAGATGAGTGAGCCTTATCCATTCGTAGATGATACATCATCTACGAATGGATAAGGCTCACTCATCTCACCAGAAATGGCAAATGTTGATAGACCCATTCGTGGTGCACGTGCTTCAATTGAACTCAAATTTAAAGAGATTGCAAAAATTACAAGGAGTCCGAAATTATCTGACGCACATCAGTGGAATTTGTAACACTTCTCTGCTCTTCGATGAACCAACGAAAAATCAGCCCCTTCTGCCAAATCGGGTCTCTAATTCTTTATTTCCCATCTGAGGAATGTTGTCAGGATATTGAAACTTTAAAAGCCACCTTCAACCAGGCCGTGCATATTCATCATACTTGGAACAGGAACTTTTTCCTACAATTTTGGATATTTCGAATCAACTTCTCCAGTGGCTCAACTTATCTGGGAAGTTTTCAAAGTTATGCCTGGCTGCCGCTGCCACTGTCTGCAGCAGTTTGAAAATGCATCAAGAAATCCTCAATTATTGATTCTGAATATCGAGCTGAACTGCTCAGCATCACTGGAAGGTTTTCTGAACAACAATGTCAGTCGAGCGAGAACTATACCAAGGTGTGTAAAAGAACAAGTGAGCGAACTCCGGGATTTTCGTGGCACAAAAAGTGCATTGCGGTGTTGCGGCGTATCTAGGCGGAGTGCGCTGCGAAAGACATGCGAGTGAATGGCGGACCGCGGTGCGATGCCCACAGAAAGTAAAATTTCTCCTGAACAAAGCGACGGTTTTTGATGCGGCTTGCTGTGGTGCAAAGCTGAAAAATGAGCGCTTCCACACATGTATAATGATTGCAACCTTTCGTCGGGTAAAACTCTAAACCATTTGAGTAACAAAAGTGCTCAAATTTCGGTGTTATAAAATTCCGGGTTCCTGCCAGGCATTTTCAAAGATTGTGCAAATTTTTCCGTTACAACATGGTTACGGTCAGCGGAAGAGTTGTAGAGGAAGTCTTCTAGTTTCCAAAAATACCAAAATCGTTGAATTTGAACACCATTTGGCAATTTTATGGCCTGGGAACCGCGGCCTCTTCCCCGCTCAAAAACGAAACGATGCATAAATTCGTTTTTTAGCGGGGAAGAGGCCGCGACTCCCAGGCCACAAAATTGCCAAATGGTGTTCAAATTCAACGATTTTGGTATTTTTGGAAACTAGAAGGCTTCCTCTACAACTCTTCCGCTGACCGTAACCATGTTGTAACGGAAAAATTTGCACAATCTTTGAAAATGCCTGGCAGGAACCCGGAATTTTATAACACCGAAATTTGAGCACTTTTGTTACTCAAATGGTTTAGAGTTTTACCCGACGAAAGGTTGCAATCATTATACATGTGTGGAAGCGCTCATTTTTCAGCTTTGCACCACAGCAAGCCGCATCAAAAACCGTCACTTTGTTCAGGAGAAATTTAACTTTCTGTGGGCATCGCACCGCGGTCCGCCATTCACTCGCATGTCTTTCGTAGCGCACTCCGCCTTGATACGCCGCAATCCAGCAGTACACATTTCGGTCTCATTTCTGCTCCCATTTGACTCCATGTTAAATGAAGCGCAGTTCTTTCACTTCTTATTTTACACACCTTGACTATACTATAGCATGAAGGGTGGAAACTTGAAGGGTTGTTTAAATTGAGATCGCTCTTTCCCGGCGATTTTGTCAATTTCCACTTTTCGTCGATTCAGTTGACTCTCGTTGCAAGATCATCGCTGTCCGTTTTCAGAGCCAACTGCTCACATGTCGAGTTGTAATTGTGAGGTCCTTATCCTATTCCAATTGAACCAGCAGGGGGGAGGGGAATTGAAATACGGATAGAAGGGGGAGGAACAAGCACCATTGCACTCGACTTCTGAACAGTCGCCTCTGAAGATGTGACTGTGATGGTTTTGCAACGTGAGCCAGGTTCAATCCACGTAAGAGCGATCTCAAATATTTTCCGCCACTGGAAATCCTCTGTTAATGTTCTTCATTCTTGCTGACAAACCTGGAGTAGGGCTGAGCGGAATTTGTAATTTGAAGTCGGGCAGGAATCGGGTCGGAACGGAATTGGAACTTTTCGGAATCGGAAGTTTTTTGAAATCGGAACAACATTCGGAATCGGAACTGCGATCGGAATCAGAATTTTTGCGGAATCGGAATCTCGATTGGCTTTTTCTGCTTTTTTTGGCGTTGCGGTGATGTCAAAAGGCACTTCTGATGACCTTGCAGAATATGGAGATCTTGGAAAAAATCCACTTTTTGAAATTCCACCTTTGCGGAACATCGAAAATTCGGAAAAATGCCAACTTTCCATAATTCCGAAAGTTTCGGCACAATTCCGAATTTTTGGAATTTTGAGAAGTTCCGTTCCGAGTTCCGAATTCAGGTATTCCGACTCATCTCTAACCTGGAGTTTTTGTCTGGAAATTTTCTTTAAACTGAACAGAATTCGTTGAAATGTAGTCATAGAATCATTACAGAAAGTTTGGAGTTTATTTTGGAGAATCAAAATCAGAAATGTTTTCATAGGAGGTTTGTTGGTTCAACATTACTTGCCTGATCAGTGATCGCAGCAGATTTTTTCGTGGAGGTCCCTCCACTCTTATCCATGGGGATTGTTTCAATAGGGGGTGCCTGAAATCTTTTTGCACTGTTTGATTGTTCAGGGAATTCTTAAAAATTGTTCTGTAGAAGCAGGGTATGGTTGTTGATTTTTATTTCACGAAAACGCTGGCAACCCTTTGCGGACAATATTTTTCAATTGACAACTGTTTTTTGTTGTTATCGATAGTTGTTGTCATCGAGAGAGTTTAAGGCCTTTTCTTTAGCTGCAATTGAGACTGAAACTGAGCACTTTTCAAGCTCGCATGTTTCACAAGTCAATTTTCGCATATTTGCATTTCCTTTCCCACGTCTATTTTTAGACATTTAATTTCATTTGGTCTTTCTTTTTCTCTGCATTCACACGACACACTTGCTTTGTTCAGCCTTTTTTGTCAAAACAATCCCACGAGACCGTAGGTCCATGATCTTTATTCTCTTCTTTTTCTTCAATTTTTCTCCGTTTTCTCGATTGGTCTCTATCAAACAACTCAGTCGGAAATCCGAGACGCACTTGTTCGCAATGTAATCCGTTTTTCCGTCAAGTCCAAACCAGAGACGCGTCCGTGCATGATGTAATCCGTTTCTCTGTCAACTACGTCATTCCAAATGTGTAAATAAACGGCCTTTGATTTTGAGAACATCTTGGTCTGCTTTGTTCCGGGGACGATCCAGGGGCACATGGGGCGGCGGGAACAACCGGCTGAAGGATCATGCACCGAGAAGCGGGGCTAACCTCACGGTAAGCCTGGGAAGCTCTCGGTGGGTCATGATACATGTCAGAGGATTGCACCAGGGCAGTTTGCCTGAGTCAATGATTAGAATGTTTGACTTCATGTGATTGAAATGAATTTTTTCTCTTCTACTTTCATTTCTCAGAAATCTGTTGCAGATTGGGCATCCTTCCACGATAGCAGCTGTGATAAAGTGTTCCCGTCCATTGCAATTGAGATGGAAACGATAACGGTCCAGTTGATTCAAGCAATCCACAGTCGAAGATTGGCATATCTTGCTATGCAGATGCAGATGAAGGAATCACTACCCCATCCTATTCTGCACAGCTGCTATGCCCACATCGATGGCAAGGTAACATTAGCCTACTGTCCTCACATCTATCTGGTTTCTCCCGTTTTTTAAATGTGCATTGCATGGAGAATTCTAGGAGAGCTCCAGAATTTTTTGACAATGGGCTCAAAACCATTCTCTTCCCCCCTTTTCTTGCAATGCACTTCATTGACTAGAAAATTGAAAGCTTTTTGATTTTATACAACGTTCAATTTGCTCAGTGACTTGGAAATCCTGGAAAATCTGGAGAAGGCGGGGAATTTTGGCAAACTGTAACGGTCGAGATATTGTTGGGGAATTGTGAAAAAAAGAAAAGGAAAACTCGGAATTTTTTGTTGATGAAACCTGCTCTTTTTGTGCGATTTGACCAAGAAGTTTCTGAAAATTATTCTCGACAAGTGCAGGAAGAGTCATGGAATTTTATTTTTCAAAAACGCCAGCTAGCACTGCATCCCAGATGTACATTTATATGACAATCTGAATAATGATATGATCTTGAAATGGTACCTGGTATGGATGGAAAGATTGTCTACACCAGTTGAAATTTACATTTTAGTCGATCACAGAACTTAGTTGAAATTTACGTACAGCCAAACCGTTCGTAAACTTTTGAGATTGTGGGGCTTCCTCAGGCGATGCCGGCAAGAGCACAAGTTGTGCTCTTGCTGGTGTCGCCTGAGGAAGCCCCACATTGGCGGGGGCGAAACGTCGCAATCTCAAAAGTTTACGAACGGTTTGGCTCTAAGTAAGTTTCAACTAGGCATGTTCTGTGATTTGCCCGTTCGTGGTTCACGCGCTGAAATTATTTTAGTCAATAATGAGAAGCTGCTATTTCGAACCCAGAACTGCTATTGCCGAACATGAAAAGCCATGAATTTCATAAACCCTTATCCAATTTCAAGAATAGGTAAACATAAATAATATCTAAATGCATGGGCCCCACGAACGGGAAACATAGTTGAGAAAATTATAAAAAAAATAGGCTAACCGTTCGTAAATGTTGAAATTGCCAACATTTCGCCCCTTAAAACGTGGAGCTTGCGCAATGTGGGGATACAGCCCCACATGTGGCAACAACTGATCATGTGGCAGTGGTGGAATAAATCTCATGTCGGTTTCTAACGATACGGCAGATTGAAACGAAGCATTCTAAAAGTGTGAGAGTTTTTGACCTCAGTTCTGAAATCTCAAAAATTACGATTTTTGCATGTATGCGAAAATTATTCCGTCACCACCTATGAACTGTTGTACTTTTGCATGTTTTGCCCTCTTTTGTGCAGCTGTAAAGTTTAGAGCGAAAAAAGGAAGGAAGAGAAACATTCAATGCAAAGGATAAATTTAAGTGCAAATAAATTCCTCAAGTACAATTTGCATGTCGTTCAAAAATCGTCTTTGAAAACTGCCAGTCTATTTTTGTTCACAGAGGTGGATGTCATATTCTCGTATTCTGGCATACAGAAACGGCGATACTTTTGGAATGCAGAAGTACAGTCATGAAATTGCAACCTGTCGTCTGTCCGATTTATCCTTTCATTTGTATAATAATTCCTTTCTTTTCTGCTTTCCAGGCATCTGGCCTACAGATCTCCTTTGGCTCGACTTCAAATTCAAGCAGTATTATCTTTGTTCCACCACTAAATTTATCTCTCTACGTCAAGTATCTGTCACTGCCTTCACTTTGGCCACCTGTCAAAGATTTTCATTATCTAACCCGACACCAGCTCCTGATTGAAGCAGGTAATTCTTGTGATCTCTTTTGCATTTTCGACCATTTCAAATAATTTGAGATTTGACTGATTTTTCATGGTTATCTTGTTCTCACAATTATTGAAAATCACGCAAAAGATCTAGCAGATGTCTCAGGCACTGAGGAGTTTGAGTTGGGTTTGAGGAGGTTATTGTCACTGTGACGTAAAATGGTGTATCCCGCTTCCCCCCTCTGCTGTGAAGTCCAAGCACTTTTGGTGCCCCATGTGGAATATTTACTGTGAACGTTCAAGATGATTCAGATTGTCCAATCAGTGCCAAATTTGTCCATAGACCAGACTGTGAGAATCAGCAAATTGAAGTATGTTTTCGAAAAAGGATACATTTCAAATTGCTCAGAAGTCAGAAGAGATTTTCAACATTGTTCCAGTCTTGAAACGTAAACCTCCTGTTTTCAAAATTCAAGACTTGGCTGGCGAGGATATAAAAGGACTAAAAGGAGTGTTTTATTTTATGCTCATGAACTTCAGTTGACAGTCACCTCAAGCAAAAGGTGCAGGATGGTCTATGTTGAAAAAGAGATGCAGCCGGGTGCGTCCAGGGGCAACCGACCGCAAGGCTCCATTCGGCAGACCTAATCATCACTGTTTTGTTGCTTTCAGTTGTTATCCTCTCCTTCAATGTCCTTTCAGTTCAGGTTGTTGCTCTCCGGCATTGTACATGGGTCGTACACATTGTAAAAAGGCAGAATCGATTTGTGCATTTCATGCTGATTCAATGGTATAATTGGCTGCCATTACTATGACTTTATAAGTTGAGGAGCCATCATGATTCCCGTGTGACACTTTTCTTTTCTCTTGCGACAGCGTATTTTTCACTTGCTTCGAAAAATACTGAAAACTCAGGGTGAACTTTTGCCGCTTTCACTCATTTAACATTTTTCGAACTTTCGATTGCTTTTTCTCAGCAGTCCTCTAAGATTTAAAGGCAAAAATTTGCACCCTAATTGAAAAATGCTGCTATTTTGGTTGTCGGGGCCAGAATTGTATATTCTTCCTCCTCCAAGTTTTGAGCTATTCTTTCTAAACATGTCTTGCACTGATGCCGCAAATGACTGAAATGCATTTATTCCTCATGAATTTTCGGTTAAATCTAAAAAAGGACTCTGTCAGCCAAAAACGACTAATTATGAAGAGGTTCGGGACGACTTTGGTGAAGAGCGGAGCAAAAATCTTTACCGGATCTCTGGAAATTAGCGCTAAAGTCTCAACTTTTCTTTAACCATGTTACAATAACTCAAAACTACTTGGCCTGGAAAGTTGAAATTTTGCATGGAGGCACGACATAATGGGACCAAAGTATGCACATTACACAGGGGAAGCTGCCAGGGGCCAGAAACTGACTTTGTCCAAAGACCCACATTCCCTAAATCCGGCACAGCCCCTAATCTGTTGCAGGTCATATGCAGATATAATTTCATACATGCTCACCCTTTCTGTGATTCAAAGCAGGCCAAACCAAAATAGAAAGTCTTCTTTTGAACACTTCCATTTGTTCCGAATGAAGAGACAATTTGAGGTGGACCATGTAGGTGCTTTGACATATTGTGTACACAGTTTTATGGTAAGGATTGTTGTTAATTTTTCTTGTTGTATTTCGGCACTGTTGTAAATTTTAATTTTTCATTCTCCCCTATCTTTATTGATGATGCTTTTTCCTTTTTTTTTTTTGTTTCGTTGTGTTGCGATGACTGCAATTTTTGAATTGCAATTTTTTTTCGATAACTGCAATTTTTGAATTTCAAATGATTTCACCTTCTTGAGACTGCAGTCTTTCATTTCAGTTTTTCATTTCATTTGTCCCATCTGGACCTTTCATTGTCATTGATAAACTCAGAACACAGCTGCAAAAGGTCCCGTCCAAGTCTCTTCTTATTAAAGACTGGGGTACAACCACATCTGGGGTAGAATCGCCACTGTTATGAGAACTGGACACGGACCAGCTTCAGCCACAATGTATGAGAGAAGGTCGTATTCTCTCAAAGAGATAAGTTGCCACGTAATTGAAACTGAAAAGTGATCATTCCCAGATATTTTGCTGATAGCAGCCTGCAAAAGAGTTGCAGTATCTCATTCATTTACATACAGTTTAACATCATGAGAAAAATGGAAAAAAATACAAATGCTACATTAATTTGAATGTGTCTTTTTTGGTCACCATTCGTTTGTTGAGTTCGTTCGTTGTTGGACTCTTCTCTTTCTTTCTTTCCAGACTCTGTCTCTTTTTCCATATCCAAACCGGAATTAACTTATCTACGGTTGATGCTGAGCTCCTTCTCTGAGTCTTTTCCAACCAGTTTACACAATTGTTATTCAACATCTATTCTATCAGATGTCGTTCGTTCTGAAGGTAAGCTAACATTTTGTTATTCTTTGTTTTTCATAACATTGCCACCAATATCATTTTTAATGGTACATCCTGCAGCCAGCCATGATGTTTCCAACTCCTTTTGACTTCTCGAACTGGTTCGTTTGGTGCACCTGGGGACATCACGTATCCGCAAAGGATGACCAAGAACCCCTTCTCTTGTAACTAGCCAATGACGTGGCCAAGCGTCACCCAGCTGAGGTCACCAGCGACGTCCGAGGGTGGAGGTCCGGAGAGCCGTTTCAGCTTATCCCTAGAAGAGACCCCTCAAGAAGCGGTCCTGGGGACTGACGAGACACCGCGGGTCTATAACAACATCATGGATCCTGGTGCTCCCGTTCGAAACAGGCTCAACTTTGTCGTCCGGCCAAAAGGAAGAACTACATTCCAAAGGTTCTAATATCATATCATTTTTGTTCTTCATAACATTGCCGTCAATATCATTCCATTTCATTGCCGCTGACATCGTTTTTGTCTTCCGTTGCGCAACCTCGCCTTTGAGACGTTTCTTATCTATAACATTGTCATTCCCATCACTTTTGTTTTCATAACATTGCCGTTGACATCATGGCAGTTTTCCTTAAAATACCCATCAACGTCATTTTTATTTTTCAATAAATACATTGCCGTCAACATTATTTTTATTTTCCAGAACTTGTCTTCACCATCGTTTTTGTTTTCCATGACATTGCCGTTGACGTCGTTTTTGTTTTCCACGAAATAGATATCAACATTTCGTTTTCCACAACATTTTCATGTTCTTGCACTTTTTTCTTTTTCCCAAACATTGTCATTACCTACTATCATTTTGTTTTACACAACATTGCCATCGACATCATTTTATTATCCATAACCTTGTGTTGTTACTATTTTTGTTTTCCCAACACCATTATTGCCATCATTTTTGTTTTCATAACATTGCAGTTAACTTATTTAAATCGATGCCCTCTGTGATCAGTGGTGAGCGACTGCTTCCGACATTGCCATCTTGTTTAACTCGGAGAAATTCCATTTTCACACAGATTAAGGCTGCCTTTTAGTCTGCCTATGTCTTACAGAGCACCTGCAAGGCCCATACGTTCACGTACGTCTGGGATATTTGTGCTTAAGGTAAGGGTAGCACCCTTCAAATGTGAAAAATGGTCGAAAAAACACATTTCAATGTTTTTAGATGTCAAAAAACTTGCTTTCTTCTGATCATTTGTCTTTGTTTTCCATGCAACATCGGATGAAATTGACCGAACTACGCTTTTGTTTTCCACGAAGATCCGACTCATCACACCATTTTCAACTGTTTTTGCCTAACAACGCTTTTCGCTGTTCTTGCACTTTTTTTCGAAACCACGTTTTTCGACCAAATATCTGCACAATTACTCTAGTAATTGGTCCGATTTGGCTGAAATTTTTACCACAACATCCTGAAACCTTGGGCATCATTTTTAGACTAGAATGTGACCCTATCTTCATAATAACCTGTGTTTTGTTACTATTATTGTTAAAATTCCCAATCGCATTCATTGCATTTCTGAATTTTACTGCTGTAAATATCATAAAACGATGAGCGATTGTTATGACTTATAGTCCAGATTAGATGCCCTTCTGTGATCAGTGTGAGCGACTGCTTCCGAACTCAGCTTGATACCTCTATTACTTTTCAAGTTTTGTAATTTCGGAGTAACGCTCATTACGCGGTACATTTTTACTCATAACTTTCATAGGAATAAGACTATTGCAATGTACTAGGCCTAAAAAAAATCTTTTTTACACTCTAACACCTTGCCAAAGGCCAATACGTATCACGAATAACAAGGACGAAAATGGTCCGAAGGGTGATACCCTGTGCTTAACAGGACTTGTGCTCAGCAGGCAGGCATTAGCGGGCAGAACCAGGCAGGCTGGGGCGTGACATGACGTCCCTATTTTCTTCTACACCAAGGTCTGATTTACTCTTTTATTTAATTTTCAGAGACATCTCTCCTCCAGATTATGCTCAGCAATGTTTCCTTGGACTGTCTGCGAACATGCATCTTGCAATGTGCTGCTTTGAAATTGAAAGCCATGGCCATCAACCACATCAATGCTGGTGAAGAAGACGTGAAAACAAGCATCCTTGAACATTCTAGCACGCTTGGAAAAAGTGATATCTTTCATGCTCTCGTCCAGTTGCCCCTGTTCACAGAGTCTGATTTGAGCCAGCCAGCATTTATTGTGTCATTGGGTGAATTTAATGTGACGTTATGTGATGGACTTCACAACTGGCTGGAATACATTCCCCTGAAGGGTGAGATGGTAACACCCCCTAATGCACAGTCTGCAGTCTCTTCCACCAAAATTATAAAACTTCCTGCTGCAGCTCATACCAAAAGGTTTCCTAGTGACTCGTCTGTGATATCCGAACCAAATCTGCCTTCCACAAGTGATCCAATTTTGAGAGATATCCCCGAGGTGACATCGTCCGAGCACGGAAGTTCCAACTCGGGAAAAAAGCCTTCCCTGAGCAGCGACAATCCTGGTGAGAAAACCAGCAGTTGGGGAAATGTTCCTGAGCTTGCTTTCACCTCCATTAACACTTTTGTTGTTGACATTTTCATTGGTGCTTCGACCGTCGCTGTACCGGTTCTTTCACTTGATTCGCCTCATGAGATGGTGATCACGTTGCCAGAAGTGTCCATTCGCAGTTCTGGTTCCAAGGGTGGACTTACCACTGGTCCTTTGCAGCTGCCGTTGATATTTACGGACACTTCAGGTTAGATACATATGCAATTTCTTGTGCTCAATCTGCAGTTTATGTGTACGCCTCTTTGCGAATTTGATTGTTGACAGTGTTTTCATCTGCTATGAAGACGGGTGGTTTTCTGTCTCTCTTTAGCCTATTTTGGTTTGCCTGTCATAATTATCGATTATTGAGATTTATTATAGATTCAGATTCTTCTTGGAATGATCACAAAAGTAAGCAGTGATTTTCCTCAAAACTGTCAAGCATATTGAAGTCCCTTTTGGCAGGAAAAAGTAAAAAACATAAAAACCTTTTCAGGGACAACATTGTAAAGTTTTTCCTCGCGAGAAGCTCAATTAACACCTTTGCAAGGACAATTTTTGTAAGTTTTTCTCACAAGAACATCAGAAAAACTGTTCATTCAAAAACTAAAAAACAATGTGAAGTTTTGTACCCCTGATTTGCCAATTTGAATTTGAATTCATATTTGAATTTGAGGATGACTTCACTCATGTGAGAAACTCATGACTTATGTGTCGTGTGCTTTTTTTCATTTTGACTTGCTTTTACAATGCCTTGCTGTGGATTTACTACCACAAGATTTGCTTGCAGCAATCCAAAAAAAAAACGAGCTTGGATGAAATACAAAACTTCTATCCAAGGGATATGTATTGTCTAAATGCTATTCCCAGCCCACTGCCATCTACAACATGAATAGCATACCATGTTTTGACCATTTCAGATAAACCTCAGATGCCTTGGCTCATAACGTTGTCAAAACTAAGTTGCTGGTCGTCAACTATTGAAGGTGATGATGGCCAACTGAAGGGCAAATTTTGCAAGATGTGACGACCAATTGCACATTTGGCATCACCAGGAGGAAGCAGAAACAAAAGTGCAGTTATCTTGGACTCTGTTTGCATTCCGACATCGGACCAATTGCAATATGCTTCTCTCACCAGTCGGTATGCCTGCTTTAAAATTTTGTGCAGTCTTTTATCATTTTTACTGTCTTTCATTTTGTGCATTTTACCGTCTTAAATTTTGTGCAGTGCCTTTCATTTTGTGCATTCCATTGTGTGCATTGTTTTTCATTATTTCTGCATTGTCTTTCATTTTATGATTGTTTTTCATTTTACTCACTGTTTTCATTGTGTGCATTGTCTTTCATTTTGTGATTGTCTGTCATATTGTGCATTGTCTTTCATTTTGTGATTGTCATTCATTTTCTGCAATGTCTGTCATTTTGTGCATTGTCTTTCATTTTGTGGATTTTCTTTCATTTTGTGATTGCTTTTCATTGTGTGGATTGTCATTGATTTTGTGATTTTCTTTGAAATGTGCATTGTCTTCCGTTTTGTGTATTGTTTTTTGTTTTTCCCTTTTGGACATATTTTTTGGCTGGGACTTCAGATCAAGATCTTGCTAAATGCATAATCGTAAATTAGGCTAAATCCAAAAGTAGGATGTCAAATTTCTTGAATTTTTAGGACATTTTTATCGATTCCTTTTTGGATTCCCTGGTGTGTTCATGTGTAATGTTTCATTTTGATTTATTTAGTTGAACTCGCCATTTGCACAATGGAAAATGGTCGCAAACCCTTAAAATCTAAAGTTTGAATGATGATAAATGGTCAAAAACTCGCGAAATCTCAGATTTGCTTCAATCAATGTGAAATAATTGTCAGTCTGCCATGAAAGTTTCAGAATGTCTTATTCACAGGGCATTTAAAAAGTCAATTGATTTGATTATGCTGTTAAAGCATATGTAATTCCTGTGCCATTGAAAGATGTGTCGTAACAAAAATCTGCTTGGCAATTTTTTCTTCAAATGCACTTGGAGTCTTGCACACAATAATAATGTTGGTGTCTTGATTCTTTGCAAAGATAAAAACAATTCCTTGTTCTTGATGCTAAAATTCTTGCATTGGTGAGAAAAAGGTGCTTTTTCGCAATCATGTGTCTTGGAGACTGGACAACTCTTTTTCCATTTACACCAGGCTCATTACACTGAATTCCATTCTATGCCTTTTTCCATTTACACCAGGCTCATTGCACTGAAGTCGAGCCTTTGCCTATTGATACATAGACTGTAACTTTACACCAGATCTGTGCAACTCAGCCTTATCTGTGCAACTTATCTGTTTGCAGCAGTTGGCTAACGATGAAGTCTGTTTTAATTTTGCAGCTACTAATTGCTATCGGGTGTATTGAAAGCTTTCTTTGTCTGATCATCGCCTTGACGAGGAATGATTTCGACAGTGTCGAGCACAACAACAGTGCTGGGCCGACCGCTAGTGTTGTCAACGACCAACTCCTGGTGAAAGAAGATAAAGCCGTTACGGTTGCTCAAAGTCAGAGTGGCCAAACAACTGCCAGTCAGGTTGATAGTCATGCAGTTAGCACCGGGCAAAACGACCTTGAGCCTTGCGATAAAGGTGAGCGCAGGAATTAAATTTCTTTTCACGAGCGAGGTTTTGCTTACGGAATTCAATTTCTGCGATATGTACATTCATTTTGGGTCAGTTTTGCTGAGAGCAAATAACCGATGTGAATCAGGCTGTCAAGCCCAATTTTGAAAGTTGCATTGATATTTTGCACTGGATAGATCTTTCAACCTCTGAGAAACTGAACAAAAAACTATGGAAAAAACACAAAAGATCGAGGCAAACATTCAAACATTTGAAAAATAGCCGATGTCAAGCAGTGGCGGGTGCAGGAGGCAGCACAACCACCCCCTCCACGAAAAATGACCGTTTTCAGGATTTTGTGCTGGAACAACAATTTTGTACCCAAAAATGAATTGCAAAATTTCAGTTTTCAAACAGCTGGGGGACTCCATCTCAACATTTTTGTGAAAGAAAGAAAAAAAAATGTGAAATTTTTGTGAAAGTTTCACAAATTTCTGTGAAAGAAGAATTTGCCAGAGCGAGGGGATGTCTTCTTCGTAAATGAAACTTGTTTTAGGTAGAGTATGGTTTGAACAAAGTTCTACCATTACCCCACTGGAAACTACCACAATATATTTATCAATATTTAGTGGCATCCCCAGATGGCATATCACTGCTCAATCCTGTGCGAATCATCATTGAGGGAAACACGCGGATATCGTCAGGGGACACAATTTCTCTCATAATTGCACAGTCATCACTCATCAGAAAAAACTGGCACTTAAGTCATCAGTTTGGTCCTTTTTATACAATGTGGATAGACAAGAGAGTTGTTCCCAGAACAGTACCCTGTGGAATAGCAGCGGTAACTTTTCTGCCGTTGTTTTTTCATATCTGTCACACAATGAGGCGTCTACAATGAGTTGCGGCATGTGCATCTCATCAATTTTGAAGTTCTTTCTGTCGATTATGACATTCTGAAATTTCAAGTTTATGACTTTTTTTCACCCTTACGCACGACCGTTGTCAAGATGAGTCTCGTCTTGACAACTGTGCGTGATGCACCCGAAACGTCGACTCAACTCGCGCCATGGAGATAAAAATATTGTCGAACTTCCAGGATGGGTGATATTTTAGCGTCAGATGCATCTCCAAGTTTACAACCCACTGTTTACAGTCAGGCCCGGATGCGTATTTGATTAATCTATACGAATCGGGCACTTTTCCATCTAACCGCATGTAAAAGTCCCGAGCCACAAAAAAGGCAAGAAAACACTCTGAACATAGAAAATGGGTTAGCTAATGTTAGGATAGGTAAGTTAGGCTGGGTTAGGGTGGGTTAGGTTGGTTAGGTTAGGTTAGGTTAGCTTTATTTTGGTTTTTTATCCAAGCGCAAAATCGGGACATTGCCGGATTCGTATAGATTAATAAAATACGCGGCCCGGATTAAGGGTCTGCAGGGTCCTATGCACTTCAAAATTTTGGCCCCTGTTTTCTATCTGATGATCTTTATTCAAAATAAATAAAATAATGACTGATTCAGGGGGTGATTCAAAAAGTCCACTGTTCTTTGTCCCCTGAGAAGTTTTGGCTTTGTTCGTGTCCTGTGTCGGCGAAACCCACCTGCTTGGGGACCTGGGAACATGCAACCTTAAACTGCTACCCTGATTTTCTTGTTTTTAAGTACGTGCAACTTTCCCCGACAACATGGACAATGCTATACCAAAGCTTCAGCGTCTGGCCTCTCTGTTGGCATTCTGGCAATGGCGTTTTGTGAAAAATCCTTTCACATTGCACAAGGAACTAGAAAGGACAACTTGCTGCAGTTTTACACACAATGTTCACAATTTATATTGGCTTCTTCCTTGCTTTCACACTTACAAATTCAGCAATCAGGTCTTCAAAAGAAATGCTATTGAATAGGCCTAAATCACTTTCAATACAAAATAGTGAAAGAGCCGACACCCGATGCTGAGAACTTGTGGAACGCAGTTCATTCTTGATCATTTTTAAAGTGAAAATGTGCGTTCACCTAAGCAATTCGTAGCGAAATTGCATAGGTACATACGTAGTGCAATATAATATCTGCAATATAGTTTGGAAACGTTGCTCGCAATTTATGTTGGCGAATGATTTCAAGATATCGCATGGGCGTTTGGTTAATTTCGTTGCAAACATAAGGTATGAAGTGAAGAAGTTCTTTATCCAAAGGATCCTCCTCCAAGTCGTCGGGATAACACTTCGCCAGTGTTTTGGAACTGTCTACGATCTCCTCAGTATTCATGCTTTGCAAGCGATAAAGGAAACCAAACCTGCATTGCAGGTCACTGTAG
Source organism: Sinentomon sp. SZTP_YWyxl (assembly GCA_030068105.1). Taxonomy (NCBI): domain Eukaryota; kingdom Metazoa; phylum Arthropoda; class Protura; order Sinentomata; family Sinentomidae; genus Sinentomon; species Sinentomon sp. SZTP_YWyxl. Next base: position 62,242 of record JASGXE010007220.1, read on the forward strand.
GCATTCTTACGAGTTCGTGGAGCCTGCATTAAAGCATCAATTATTGCAAAGAAGGTGTTGACCCTGACCTTATTTATCTCTGCCAGAGAGATCAATTTCGGGGGTTTCATGTACGTCCAAAAAACTTGAGCCGCTTCTTTGGTCTGCACTGCTCCTCTCTGTATTTTGAGTCGCTGCCTGTGAGAACTTTGGCACAAAGCTCAAATTTGTCACACATTTCATCGCTTCGCAGACATTGTGAGAAATCGAGCAGTGATTCATACAACTTAATTGCCACCCCTGGATCCAGAGTAGCAGATTGAAGAGTGATGTTGGTTTTATCAAAACGAACAAGAATTGTGTCCCAAATAATTGCGTTGTTGAACCGATTTCCAATTTGTTCAAATTGGTGATCAAAGCATTTGCATCTCTCTTGGTGGAGGCTGGTCCATCCTCTGCAACCAGAATGTTTAAAGCCGTAACGAAATTTTTATATCCCTTTCGAAGTGCACTGGTTGCATCAGCTCTGGCCGACCATCGTGTCTTGGACAAAGTTTTTGGAACCGGAATATCGTTGGAAAGACAACTATTCATCACTTTCCATCGATGTGGAGGTGCCGAAAAGAAGTTACAAAGTTCCTGGAGGATGCCAAAAAATGTCACAGCCCAATTGCAAGACAGCCTAATGGCAAGAATTGGAAATCGTTCCCGCCAAAAAAGAGAAAAAATAAATCGTCCCCTCCAAAAAATGGAAACGTTCTCTCCAAAAAATTGGAAACGTTCCCTAAAAAAAAAAATAAATAAAAAAAAATTGGACATTCCCTCAAAGAAAAAAAAGGTCCGACGAACGGGGCCCCCTCCGGTCTCGGGCCCCTATGCAAGTGCATAGTTTGCATATTGGTTAAGTCTGGCCTGTTTACAGTTTGTTAATTCATGAATGGTATGCTACGAATAGGTGTGATCAAATTCTTACTGGTTGGCCCACATTATGTTTCAAGAATGCTTTTCAATATATATTTTCAGGCGATATTGTCATTTCTTCAAGTAAGGATATGCAATGGTCATTGTGGATGCAGTGCACGTTGTCACGTCTGGTATTTTCATTGATGCCAGGTAGTGTTTCTCCTGCAAGCGGTGAAGTCCTGAAGTTTGAGTGTGAAATGGAGGATCTGTCAGCATCACTAGATCTGCAAGAAACCTACTGTCTTCTGAGATCTAAAGTCGGAACGGTCTGCGTTAGAACAATGTCGAGGTAATTGACATTTCCATTGCATCATAAACACGATTGAACCCTTTTGGTTGACATTTTATCCGGAAATGTAGATCATCGTGCCAGGACAGTTAGGTGGGGCAGTTAAGCTACGGGTTTTTTTACAAAAAAGCGAAAAAATGTTTTTTTATTCGATGTTCATGTTACATATCTGAAAAATTTTCGAGATTTTCTGTAACTTGGATACTTTTCGTGACAAGTCAATCATTCGAATCTGTCGCGAACTTTTCAAATGTGTTTCTCACATTTGCGATGCAAACATGTGTTTTTCTCGTGTTTCCCTTTTTTCAAAAAGCGAAACCTCTGGATGTATCTTTTCATGCACATGTTTGAATTTGGTGGACTGACTGGACCAACTTTTCATGAAGAAACTGAAATAGAGCCCTTTTTGATTTTCATTTGATTTTTGTTTTATCAGCTTGTGATCGCAGGAAAGCAGTTAAATTTTTTATACTTCGTGGTACGGTAAAGCTTATGTTTGAATAAATTAAAATCCAGGTGCAAATCTGCAAAAGCAGCTCGAATATTATGGCAGGGAAGGCATATCATGGTGAAATTTGGCTTCTTTCTGTTAAACTGCTTTTGCAGTGGTGGAGTTGCATTTTTTCAGGAGGGCTTTTTTCGCACGTTTATGACTAATCCCAGTGTTATGCACACAAATGAACCCATTAAATATTTCAATTTTCATAATTTTCATGCTTTTATCAACTGCAAAATCAAAATTAAAATACGTTAAAATCCCAAAAAGGTTTGATTGAGGGCTTATCTGCTCACATCCCAGTCTGCCCCTAGCCTCAGTTTCAAAAATTATTGTTCCGAATTATTCCCATCTCCTTCCAAAAAATTCACAGAATATCAAGGAGGCTCACTGTTTGGTTGTGATCATTCTGAGAATTTGAAATGGTCGAATGCACTTTCACTCTTGTTGAGATTGCTCTTTCTTACCATGCGTGTTTGATGGTTTCCTCTCACCATTAAAAGAATGTGGTTCATGTTGCTGGACCATCGCGGTCCCGTCTCCCTTCCGAGCCGATCGGCAAAGGAAACCATCAAGCGCTTCTGCAAATGGTGATCTCAAGTTAAATAATCCAAGTTTCCACACTTCCTTCAAAAGTTCAACTACACTTCCCTGCTCCTTACTTTCCTTTTTTTATCAATGAATAGTGGTCTTCATTCCCACTTCCCTCATATGCTATCTCTGCTCTTTTTTCTTGCTGTATTTTAATTTTTATACATGCTGCTCAAAAGCCAGTGCACTCGTGTGTGGAGGTTACTTTACTTTGCTCCAGGCTGTGATAGCATAAAAAAAACAAGGGTCGACAGACCCAACACTCACGCAAACATTTTTTGCACTGCCAAGTGCAAATGCGCCACTTGTTCTAATTGCAGCAGCCATGCACTCGCTCCTTGTCAAATTTTTTTTGAGATGAGATTGGACAAAGCTATCGGGCTGACTTATTTGTGGGGTTGTTCCATTTAATTTCTCGCAAGAGCATTTCTTGTTGTATTTTTCTCTGTTGTCATTCTTCTGTGAGGAGTTTTTTATGGCATTAGACACTGAGAAGTGAGAATCAGTTCTTTCTTTTGCTGAAAATTAGTGCTTGTGTTTTTGAAATCTGCTCCAAAAACGTGCACAGTAAACATTTCCCCCATGATTCATTTCCCGCGTGATTTTCTGCGAAATGAACTGTGTTCCATTCAATTCAAAACAAATGACCGCTTAACCTGTATCCCAAAGATGCAGTCTGAGGAAGCAAGGCCTTTGTCATCGATGTTGTTTTTCAATTTAATTTCACACCCAATCATGACGTGTTACTGTTTATACTGAAACATACTTCCATTTTTACAGGGCAGATAACAGCTCTGCATTCATGGAAGACTCACACATGGGCATGGTGTTCTCATGCTTGGAGAACGTAGCTCCTGTTCGGGTAATCAGTGATGAGGATGAAGAGTCATTGGACTCCGATCACGCCGTATCAACTTCGGTGACATCCTATTGCCATTCCAAAGTGCATCCCGCACCGTCCTTTGGCCAGAGGCAGGACCAACAAAAGACCATTCCCCAAGATGTGTTCTTACTCCTTACGGTGACCTGTGCTCAGACAAAGTCAGTTCACAAGAAGTGGCTGAGCTACCTTCGAAAGAGAGGTGACATCGAGACGAATCAATCTTCGTCCCTCTCCAGTGAGACCAAAGCTAGGTCATACCTTACTGAATTTGACCTTCAGATCAGGCCATTCGATGTCATTCTCTCTCAGGATGCTGTGGATCCATTGCAGCCCATGGTTCAGTCTGTTGTGGATTTTTTTAACGGAGACGAGTTGTCTCGGTTTATCACTCTGCTCAAAGATGGTCGCAAATTCACCAAGGAAGCTGCGAAGGCACCGCTGTTTTCATCAGTTAACAGCAAATCACTTCCACTTCTGCATGTGTCGTCTGCTGGTTTCAGAATATTTCTGCCGCTGCCCCGAAGCAGCATCGACCAGCATTCTTCCAGCTCCCGCAAATCTGTTGCGGATGATCTTCTAATCTTCAAATGCGGGAGACTTTATCTTACTCACCACAATGAGAATCCGATTTCTCGTGTCGTCGTTTCTCCGGACATCTACCGCAATGCAGAACAGTCTAGAATTCTCTGGGTTGTTGGCTCGGACGTCGAAGATAGGCAATATCAGATTGTTGTGAGGTGTGCAAGCATGTCGACAGCAAGGTGGGAAGAAGTGAGAACCAGCAGCTGCGACCTGCGCAGATTCATTGCCGCAAGAAGCACCGGGGAGAACCCTGCGGTGGAATGGAACAAGTTGCAGCCGGGAAAAGATCAGTTCTGTTCCGATGTTTTTGCGCATCCTGTGATTAAAAACTTCAACGTGAGAGTTGTGTTTGCTCCTGCTGTGCTATATTCTCCCATGATCAAAAAGGTTGGCCCCAGTGTCTCAAAGGAGCCAGCTAGTGCTGAAAAGTATCCCAATGAAGAAGTGGGCAACTTGAAAACTGATAGTGGTGAAATAGTTGTTTGCGGGCATTCCCTGGAGGTTATTGTTGAGAAAAACATCGACTTCGTTTTGAACTTTGACCAGCTGACATTGATGTCCAGATTCCTGGCATCTCCTGCTCTCTCAAGGGGTTCCCCAACTTTCTCCAAAGTTGGTGATAAGGAATCGAAACGAAGCATGGGGGAAGCAATTCCGGACAGTGGAATTGTTTGCAATTCATCCGGATCGCAGGACCTGCGGCGAAAACTGAACGAATCCTGTTTTCTCATGTCTTTACGGCATGGCTTTGTCCCATTTGAAATTCTGATGACCTGTGGTAAACTGACACTGAGTTTGTACAAAACGGACGTGGTCCATCGCATCAGTGAAGGATGTGAATCTGAGAACCAAATGGAGCCAAAGGGTTACATGGGCCTCGTTTGCTGCACAATAATTCAGCCACACACACTGCTATACTGCTCTTCTGATATCCAAAAGTTTGAACTGTCTTTCTACGACTTGGCTCTCAAGACCAGCGAGCCTTCCCCTGACACACCTCTTCTTGATCATATCCCAAAATTTGAAGACTTTACTGCTCCATTGGTGGAGACAGCAGCCGGAGATCCACTGCCCAAAACTGGTGTCTTACCCTCCGTGCTGACTCTAACCTGCATGGAGTTCATAAATCTGCCAAGCAATGCAGTTGTATCCGTTGGACGCCATCTTCGTGTCAGGCTTGATGCTAAGATGTGTGAATTTTTATTGGACCTTCGGCAACAGGTACTGTCTTCCATTCAGTCACAAAATCATGGTTGTTCCAAATTCGACGATGCTGTCCGAACAGCTATTCCTGGTACGAACGAAGATACTTTTGAATTTTATAAATCGATATTTGCAATAATCAACAGAATCGAATTCTCCACAGCACAAATATTTGTTTCATTGCTGGCTGAAGTTCCAGTGAAGAGAGGCGTCAAGGACTTCGCTGCAATCTTCAGCTGCGAGAGCATAGATTTGCACATTGAATCCACTGGCAACCTTGCTGATTTTCTGCTCCTGAAAATTGATCACCAAATAAGCATCCACTGTGCTGCTCTGAAAACCAAGTCTTGTTTCAAGAGTCGCATGGTCCTGAAGCCAACGACCCTTGAGCTTGGAGTCGAACTCAATTGGGAAGCATGGATGCTTGATCAACACGATCCCATCACAGTGATGAGTGCTCGTTGCGACCCGGTCGAGTTACACATCAGTCCAGAGTGTCTGGTCTGCATCGAAACCATTCTGAAAACATTCAGGAGATTCATCCCTGTAAAAATTGTGCCGTCGCCTGATGAGATCCGTTTTCCAAAGGCACCTCCCGACAACAAATTTGTAGAGGACGTTGTCAGATATTTCTAATTCCCTCCATCCGTCTATGCCATCAAAAACACCACCTCTCAGTCAAGATCAGCATTACAAGGATGATCTACGGACGGGGGCATTTGTCTTTACGGAGGTTCCATATATGGGAAAAATGTGGAACTGCCAAGCATCCCTTACCAGTTGATATACAGTGATGAAGCTACATCTTTCATGTGTTGGAGATATCCGCAGCCACGGGTGTTGACGAAAGTGGAAATATATCCCGTTCCGTTTGTTTCCGGAAACAGAAGTCACTATGGTAGCATAAATGAACTGAAGCATGTGGTATGCCTCATTCAGTACTGGAACAGACACCGCAAGGAATTCAAGAACTTTGCAACGTTCACCCTGTCGGAATCCAAGGAAGTTATTCTGAACCTCCCCAATCTCTCCGATACAAAGCGGCTTGTCGTTTCATCGGTGTGGAGGGTTCTCGTGAACTATCACGATGAAGATGAGGCCGCACCATCCCAAAATCTTGACGTGATTAAGGTGTCTCCGAGAGTACTGGTCGCTTGCATGCGGGTCGATTCCTTCTTCTCCGTCTGCACTGATATCATCGAGGGTTCTGATTCTTGATATGAACTATGCCTCCATTCACATCGAAGGTAGTCTGCCGAAGAAATGCAGAACCTACAAATCATTTGCTCTAGATGGGTGTGTTCCTGATGTACACTCGCTGTTTACTTTTAACCTGCAGAGGTTTTTACAACAGCCGACAGCTTCTCCCGTAACATGGAAGTTTTAACTCGACGGTCAAGGGGTCGTTGAATTAAAGGGTATTGACTACGCCACCCTCTGTCAGTATTCTCTCTTGGAACCAACTTGGTTTGGTTTGAACTTTGCCAAAACAAATTCATCCTGCATCGGAAATCAATGTTTCCATTAAAGATCTGAATGTCGTTGTTGGCCATTCAACCCTCCAACTTATCATTCTGGCTCAGCGAATGTGGCAGAAGTATTTGAGGCATCTTTCTCCCCTGCCATCTTTGGAAAATCGTAACGGATCTCTCCCAACCTCCTTTGCCCATTTCATTATTTGCAACAACACCCAGATACCATTTAGATTTGGCCAGGCTGGTACAGAAGAAAACCTTTTCCTCCCATCAATGGGAGCCAATCAGTATGCATGGAGGTCAACGAAAGACATCCTTGAAGATGTGGCTCTGCATTGAAGGTGCCTCTCTGGAATTGGTGTGAGCCATTTGACCTTGGATGTGAGCAGACCATTCGTCGGAATATGGTCGACTCCAACTGGCACTGTCAACATCGTTATTGAGATTGAGAAGCAGAGTCCGATGGAAACTCAGGTGCTCATTCAGGGGGAGGTGGTCATTTTCAACCTTGTTGGATGCAGCCTCACGGCGAGAATCACCTTTGAGCAACGTTGAGGTTGGAGAAGCGATAGAAGGAGGACACAGACATGACCAGTGTCATCCATGACAAGTGGTGGACTGATCTGAGCCTGGACTACCCGGCGTCAAGTACGGGCCGAAGTCTGGTTGTGAACCACGACCGATATTGATTCGTTACAAATTGGATGGACGTTCCAGTGATGGAGGGCTTCTGCTTGACAGATGGAGAGAAAATCAGCAACCTCATAGGGTCCACAAATCTGTTTAGAGTCAACATCAACAGGCAAGCTGTCGACATCTGGTGTTCGGTGGCAGATTTCACCAATCAGAATGGATTCTTCGTTATCGTTCTTTCACCGCTTTGCATGATGAGGTCGTATCTGCCTGGTCCGATTGTCATGAACATTGACGGGCCGAGTTCACAGCAACCACAGATCCAGGAGTTCAGTTCTTGGGGATCTGCGAACTATTTGCACCTGCAGCGGAGCACGCTGTCGGGCCACTACATGAACTTTACTATTTGTGACAGCGATTTTCCAAATATTCCAATATCAATTCCTTTGGACAAGATAGAGAAATGTGATTCGACTTCCCAGTGTAACATGGGCATGGAATTTGTCCAGGAGCTGAAGAAAGGCACCCTCATGAGCTCATCGTCTCTCTCGGAAGAAATGAGCTGCAGCAGAAATTCCGTTGGAACATTGAAAAGCAGCAAGCCGTTGATTTCTTGGCGAATTTCAAACACATCCACAGTCAACTTCCCACTGTAATCTTTGAAATATCACCACAATTTATGATCATAAATGATTCCGGGATTGAACTGTCCATTCACAACGTGGATGACATGGCGAACGTCTGGAATATTCCGACCGGTGAGGTGATTGTCTTATCGTATCTCACTCAGTTCTGCATTGGAATCCAGACTGGTCCGTCACTGAGCTACAGTTCCACCATATTGCTGGACGATGAGTCGGTATTTCACAGTGAATGCAGCTTTCGACTGTCCCCAAACGGTCATCTCCCCGTGCAAATATTTGTAAAGGAGGATTCTGTGTTGCTGTTGGCACTGAAGTCGAAACGTCACGAAAATGGC